>SNQJ01S0030474.1:0-19988 GCA_010110895.2 Picea sitchensis | reverse complement strand
AATGCGCCGAAATCTGGAACCTTTCGGTCGAAACCACGAACGATCATCATGTCCTCCAATGCGGGCTAATCGGCGGTTTGAAACTTCCATCATTGCAGCGTTTTGACACATGGCTCGTGCGGAAGCACGAGCTTTCTTTTTTTCTCGACCAAACCCTTTCGGCGGTTGCTTTGTATTTCAAATCGTCCATTTTGCTGACGAAATCAAACGTCTTCGGTGGTTAATGAGCACGCCGGGGGCTCGCCCAAACCACCGAAAGTCGCTCTTTTGCACCTTTTGAATAAACCAAGTATCAAGAATTTTATTGAACTATGAAAACAGAAAACTAGTTGAGCATGCAACCAATAGCTTAGGATATTTTCTACAAAGTTCAACCGAAAAGATGGTTTTACTTTGGGAGTTAACATAATCCTCTCCAGAAATTTGAAGTAAACTTCATGTCTATGTCTAAAACAATTGTCTTAGGTATCCCATGCAACCTAGCAATTTCCCTCATGTAAATTTATGCAATATTAGTTGTTGTATGAGTCATTTTTATAGGAACAAAATGAGCATCCTTTGTCAATTTATCAACCACTACCATTATTGAATCATGTTTCCTTGAAGTCCTCAACAAATTAGTTATAAACTCAATGGTTACCACTTCTCATTTCTACTATGGAATTGGCAATGGTTGTAGCAAATTCGTTGGGTGTTTATGCCCAACTTGTTATAGCAAGATCTGCCTCACCATTGCTATCTTGCACAGAGGGCCTTTTTCCATTTCCCTATGCAGACTTGTCATCCCTTTTTGATGAATCTAGAGCCAAAACTATACATTTTCCCACATATACACTCCCTATCTGCTATAAAAGACGTGTATATGCTAGTTGCTCCACTACAGCCCGCGCACATCAGGATTTGTTCTAGAAAATACAAAATGAAGTCAGGTTTCCATGTCATGAAAGGAGATCTCTGATCCTTGGCCTTCCATATACTGGAAACGTTCTGACTTGGCCCTTCGGTTGCATTCTGAAGGCTATAAAATCACAATTCCGAGCTATGGAAAAGAGGAGATAGCATTCAACTTTGAGAGTAAAGTTACTCTGGAGAAATTACTTCATATTGAGTTTGCATCCCTTTGTCCCTCATGTTTGAACACAGTGTTCAACCCCCAATCTCTTTCCCTACTGTTGAGAGAACCTCATTGAATATCTCCTATGAGCTTGCCTTTGGTGGAGAATTGAAGTGGTGGAGGCCCAGTTGGAAGGAACTTGGTTTATTGGTTTTGAACCGTGCCGACACAGAAGTATGTAATGTTGTCGCTTCTGCTGATCAATTATTAATAGAAATACTCCTTTCCTGTCCTATTGGTATATTGCAAATATATGATTATTATCCATGGGCATGTTTGTAATGTTTATTAATGGATTATGATATCTGATGTACTAACCCCTTTATATCATCACTATATACTTTCTTTGATCATTTGTTAAGAACTTATTGTAGGTGTAAAGCTTTGGGTCGAAGTGCCCAATGGTGGAACATCATCAAACGTTGTATCGAGGTAGGCCTCTTTCTTATCTTGCACATTCGTATATATAGCATATGTTGGAATTGAGTTGATTTCTGTAGTCATACCTGTCTGTTGTGGTTTACCCTTGGCCATAGAGAGTTTTTCCCTCATAACAAAATTGGCAACCATACTAGGGAGAGATATTCCTTCTAAGGGTTGAAGTACTTTTTCTTCTTACATTGCTCTTTTTCCTTTGTGTTTCTTGTTATATCACTGCTTGACATATTCGGTTCACTCTGGGTCTGAGTTTTTCATCCTTCTTTCCCTTTCCTGGCCTTGTTTTAAAGCCTATACGCTCCTTTTTCCTTGATAGTTGTGTATAATTGCTTGTTGTCTCACTGCAGGATGTGTATATACGCCATGTTCTCCTGAACAATCACATATACCACTTCCCTTTGCTTGTTTTCTTGGTTTAGTGATTGTTGGGAGGGATTTGATGATTGTTGAGCCTTCTTAGGTCTCTGTAGTTCCTGTTGAGCTTCTCTGGGTTGACGGGAAACCTATTGGGAGTTGAATTTTTGGGCGTAGTCTCTCTCTTTGTTTTTCATTTTTGGTTGTCCTTGAACACCGGGTTGATTGCTTGGTTGCTTGGTATTCTTCTTGAGTTATTTCGTTTATACACAGTAGAATTTCTATATCAAGTTTCTTTTTGGTCCATGCATTTTCTCTTTAATATATTGAAAATAAAATAAAAATAGGCATTTTGCATTGGTTAGCATTTTTGTCTTTGAACCTTTATCATTAGCTTAGCTCATTTATCAAAAGATTGCATTTTACTTCTGAATTGCATAATTGAAATTGAAAATTGCACTATTTTTATTAGCATATCATTCATTGAAAAGTTAAAGATAGACTTTGCATTATATTTATATTCATTTTCTTGCAGAGTCATAACATCATGAGTTTCACTTCCATACCCTTTTGAGTAATCACGACCAATAAAATTTACGCTTTAAACTAAAATTGATTAGTCACGATTTTATTTTTAGGGTGCACAAACTAGTCTAGGATTTAGTGCTTTAGAATAGGATTTTTGTGAGTAAACTTCTCCAAGGAAATTAAATCAACATATGTGTCCAAGACAGGGAGTTGAGAAGTCCATTGTATAATTGGTAAGATCAGGAGGCTCCGCTCACACTGGAGTTAATCACAAGGTTTCCTGAAGTTAGTTGAAGGGGTAACCCCTGGTACTCACCTAGCGTCAGAGATATTTCTGTGGATTTATTCATATTTGGGGATCTTGCTAGTACCCATACCTCTGTGAGAGGTGTTGCTTTCAAGGTTTCAGGATTTGCTACCCTACCCATACGGTGATACATACTTATGACTGCTCATCTGTGCATAGGTTATATAGTGGTTTATTAGTTGCTTGACTTAGGTATGTCTTAGGTTACTTGCAGGGGTTATTCTTCTTGTACCCCGGGTCAAATAGGGGTCGGACAACACACAACCTTTATGGAGGATTAAATCTCTGGGGGGATCTGACCGATTGGTTGTTAATCCCACGAGGGCCCCTATAAATGATTTTGTTACCTCCAAAATTTAGCAGGGAGTCTCAGGTCCCTCTTGGACGAGACATACCTTCTTTAGCGAGGGAGGCCACTCAGCCACTTTAGCCCGTTTGCATGCATATTGGTCATCTGACTTTTTGGTATGCTCTTTGACTACTAGTTGGCCTTAGGATATATTTTTATTTTGTAGAGTCATAATTTGTCGTGGAGTTGGACCAACTTCCTCTCTGGTTCTGTCGATTGTTACAGTTACCACCAATTTTAGATTTCTTGCCTTCTAAAAGCAGTAGAGTTATCAGGCGTGGTACACACACATCCACCTTTCAGACTTGTGGCTCCACAAGGATGAGTAATGATTCCAGTCTTCAGAACACTGGGAGTTCTTCAACTCCCATACCCACTATAGTTAATGGCACCCCTTCGACTCCTACAACTGCTACAGTTGCAGGGCTAGAGGCTTATACTGGTACTATGGATCGACCTGTAGTTAATGCTTCATCTATTTCCTCAAACCCTTTTGGGGGTTTTGGCCACTCATCGATTTACAATGTTCAGTCCATCCCTATGGCTTCTAGTCCATGTTATTATGGTATGCCTAACTTCACTTCGTAGTTTCGACTGCCATCCCAGCTGTTGGTCCTAATGCTAGTTTTGGACTTGGGGGAACTACACATCCTTACATTCATTTCCCGTTAGGTGGTTCTCATATTCCCCAAATGAATCCCAATGTAGGAAGTGCCCATGTTCTTAACCCCAAGTCTAATCCTTCTACGGCTAGATGGAACAACCCAGCTGGTGGACAAGTTCCACCCTATATCCCTACCCCCTCGGTGTCAATTCTGACCAATAATTTTGGCATGACGAATCCACTTCAATCCTCTAGGGTCCCACTGGGAGGAGGTCAGTCTTACACTTTGGGCAACCCCCAATCTGGTTCCAATCCACTTGGGGGCAGTTTTCATAACCCCCAACCTGGATCTAATCCGGCAAGGGGAAATTTTCACAATCCTTATTAGAACATTCCTGTTGGAATGATTCCCAACCCACCTTATACGAATCAGCCTGGAGGAGGGCCTTATAATTCCGGATAGGGATTTGGTACTTACCAGAATCCTGGATGGAATGCAGTTCCCAACACGCAATATTTTGCGAGAGGCTGGGGCCAGATGTCGCAACCCCGTCTCCCTTTTCTGGCCACACTCAATCTGCCAGAATTGGCTAAGTTAATGAATGACCCGGTGCGTCATGATCCCACATGGCCCCCCATCCCCACCAAAATTCCTTCAGACATTCCAAATTTTGAGGGTAAGAATGGAGAGGACCCTAGTGAACATGTCACTACCTTTCACCTTTGGTGCTCATCGAATTCCCTGAACCATGATTCTATTATATTATGATTGTTTCAATGAACTCTCATTGGATTTGCTTCGCAATGGTATATTGAGCTACCCAGGGGAACATATGGATCATTTAATCACTTGGTATTGGAATTTATCAACCACTTTCAGTTGCCCATTTGTTATGATGTTGGCCTAAAATTTTTTTCGACTTTACGCCAGGACACTGCCACTCATATATGAGATCATATCCAGGAGTGGTGCAGATAGAGGCGGTTGATTAAGACCCCTATATACCTGACATTTATTCTAGAATGGTTCCTAAAGTATTTGCACCCTCCTATCTCTAAGGATGTTGCTACTTTCGAGGTCTCCAACGAGGAAGAAGCTATCTTTAGAGACCAACAATTAGATTTAATATATGCTCAGTCTGGGATGTTATATCACCTTGTTCTAGAAGCACCACAGTTAACTTACGATCCTAGGAAAAAACCCAGACCTCATGCCAATGGAATTGTAGGGTCTGCCAATGTAAATCTCGTAGACTTGGCAACAAAGTCTGCCAGAGGATCAGCTTCGGCAGGATCCTCCAAACCCACCCATTTGATGGATGTACAATCTGTGCAATCGTCGAAAAACCTAAATGGTGACCAACAACCAAATGGGAATAAAAGGAAAGGTCGAAACAATCGTAAGGGTGGGAAAAATGGTAACAAACCCAAGGACAAAGATAATAATGGGAAGCAAAATGATAATGCTAGAGAGGGAAAGAAAGAGAAACGTAAGGTGAAGTTTCCTTGTAAGCTTTGCACCGATGACCACCTTACACCTTTATGCCCCAAACTCACGAAGGCTACGAGGCTTTTGAATCTACTGCCCATTGTGCTGACGAATCCATTCCCACACAACCATCACTTAGCCTCGAGCTCTTCGAACGCTGAAAATATGCTAGGTGAAAGTCAAAACCCACCATCGCAAGATGGATACCGTGTTTGTATCAATATGGTCATGGAAAAAATTGATATAGCCACCTGTTCTCGAGATTATAGCTCTTCAAAAGCTAGTACCATAATAGAATATCCTCCTCTCCCTCCGGAGATGAACCTACAATTTGAGAAACCAGATCCATCGCCTCGTATTTCAAAAGGAGTACTCAAGCTCTCTACTCACAACCCTAATGCTAGAGTCACCCAGAACTACTCTATCATTGAGGATCTAGGCCAAACACCTTGTGCGATGTCGACTTTGGAGGTACTCCAGACATGTCCATCACAGAGGAATGCCTTACTTTCTACCTTAGCAGCTCTAGAGCCTAGTGGCTCGAAACTCATCAAGTTTGATGTCATAGATGTGAAGCCTCGCTTACCCTACCATGTGGCTTTCCAAATCCATGTGGAGTATTCCAAGTATACTATCAAATGAGATGTCATTGATGAAGGTACTTCCACCTGTGTGATGTCCCTGGTCTGTTGGAAATCTCTCGGTTCTCCGGACCTTTCCAAGTCATCGAACATGTTGACTGCATTTGATGGTCATTACTTCCGCCCTCATGGTGTTCTCCCTGCCTTTCTAGTCTAGTTAGGTGGGAAGACGACAGAGGTGGAAGTAGAGGTAGTTGATGTGCCTCTTAATTATAACCTATTACTAGGTCGCAATTGGAGCTATGCTATGGTCATTTTCATATCGTTGGTTTTCCATATACTTTGTTTTCCTCATCAAGGGGAGATCGTGAGTATCGACCAGTTATCCTTTGCGTACTCTAGTCCTAACGCATCTATTGGACTGTCGATCCCTATGATGAACAATTCTCAGCCAACAACTAAGGATATTGGCGTCAGAATGTATTCTTCCCTCATGGGTACCTTCAAATTCTCGACACCGATTCACCATGTTTACGCATGTCTAGTAGGCCTGATTCAACCAAGAGGTCCATTCCTTTCCACACTTCCTATTTTAGTGATCCATGGACCCTACCTTCTCCGAATTCATCAAGTGAAGGACAGTTACATGATGAATGGCTATGCCACTATCGGAAATGAAGATTGTGTATCAAGTTGTTCTTGACTCTTCGGTCGACGCCGATCTTGTTACCTCACCGATGGACAAGGAGGATCATATTCTTAGGCCTGTATGGGCCACCTCGTTGTCTTGCTCGCATGATTTCCTAGATGAGACGTTTCCTTCGGATGAAGCCATCCTCAAAGCCATGAATAGTTCTGAGAGACATTGAGATGATATGCATCATCGATCTTATTTTCTCCCAAGTCTCGAAAGAATCGAGCAAGATGACGTTCGGTCTACCTTGAGTGAGATAGTTGGTCACGCCATAGTTCCACTTGATACGCATGACATTTATATATGGTGAATATTTCTCCTACCGTATCAATCGATATCTCTTGTATCCCTGGCAAGATTTGAGAATGTAAATATAGGTGAGGATTGTTCGCCAGAAGAAATTCTGATCTACACCGAACTCTTCAAAGAATTCTAAGATGTATTCTCTTGGTCATACGAAGAGATGCCAGGGATCGACCTCCATATTGTCAAACATGAGATTAGGACTTATCCAGATGCTAAACTGGTTTGACAACATCTTAGAGCTGTAAATCCTAGGAAGGCCCCTGCTATTAAGGCAGAGGTGGAGAAGCTACTTAATGTTGGCTTCATCTACCCAATTCCCTTGACCGAATGGGTATCCAACCCTGTTCCTGTGAATAAAAAGAAAGGAACCATCCGTGTGTGTATGGAATTTTGTGACCTGAACAAGGATTGTCCTAAAGATAACTTCCCCATGCCTTTCATTGATCAAGTTCTCAATGAGTGTGCAGAAAGCGAGATATTTTATTTTATGGACGGATTTTCAGGATATAACCAAATCCAGATCAAACCTGAGGACCAACACAAGACGGAATTTATATGTCCTTGGGGTACTTTTTCATACCAGAAAATGCCTTCCGGCCTTAAAAACGCTGGAGCAACCTTCCAACATGCCATGACTTTCGATTTTCATTATATCAAGCACATAGTCAAAGCCTACCTTCATGATCTTGCTGCTCAATCTTGCAAGAGAGTGGATCATGTTATACACCTTCAACTAGTTTTTAAAAGATGTCGTTATAACTATAGAATCCAGTTAAACCCTCACAAATGCATCTTTTGCGTTAAGTCTGGTCGTCTCTTAGGATTTCTAGTGTTAGAGACCGAGATCATGGTAGATCCTCTTAAGGTTGAGGCAATACTTCAGTTTCCTCCCCCGTGCATGATTACAAAACTTCAAGGTTTGCAGGGGAAAGCTAACTTTATACGCCATTTCATAGTGAATTATGCCAATATCAGTAAGGGTTTCATGCGCCTCTTGAAGAAATACACACCTTTTATCTGGGATGAGCAAGCCCAGGAGTCTTTCGACACTCTGAAGAAAGCCTTGGTATCAACACCTCTACTGAAATACCCTTATTATAGTAAAGATTACTTGTTGTATATTTTAGTGTCTGTAGAGATGATTGATATGGTTCTAGTTCAGGAGGACGATGAGCTCCATGAGCACACCATCTACTATATTAGTCAAAATCTAGTCGGCCCTAAGCTTAATTACTCTCATGTTGAAAAGATAGCTTTGGCTGCCATTCACGTAGTCCAACGTTTACATCACTACATATTTCTTTGCAAGACTATGGTGGTTGTTGATGTCAATCCATTTCAATACGTCCTAACTAGGTGTATCACAGGGGGGGAAATATAATAAATGGATTGTCATCTTACAATAATTAGATATCGACTTTGCTTCGGCCAAGTCCAAGAAATCGCTAGTATTTGTAGAGTTAATATCTGATTTTCCATGATTAGACGAGGATGTTATCCATGTTGATTCGTTTGCAGACAAACACATTTTCCTTGTCTCGTCGTCCGACCCCTGGTATGGAGACATTGTTTATATATTCAAACCTTGAAGTTCGCTCAATATCTCTCGCGCGATGATAGAAGATGCATTAGATATCAAGACAAAACATATACCATCGTTGGCGACACTTTATATCGCCGAGAAGTAGATAATATATTGTGTCGTTTATTAACTCATGAGGAAGCCGAGTCAATCCTAAACGATTGCCACAAAGGAGCTTGTGGTGGTCACCTATCTGGACTTGCGACAACCCAAAAAATCCTACGAGCGAGTTATTTCTGGCCTTTGATCTTTAAATATTGTATTAAAGCAGTTAAGAAGTGGCACCCCTTCTAGGTGTTCACTTGGAAAATGTGCTCGCTTCCATCCCCTCTTCACCCAATCATTATCGTCGGTCCCTTCACCAAGTGGGGGGTAGATTTCATCGATTACAACCCAACTTTGGCTGGGGGGCATCAACTTATTATTGTGGCCATAGACTACTTTACTAAGTGGGTCGAGGCCATGCCTACTGTAAAATCTGATGGGAAGACTGCAACCTTCTTCGTGTTCAACCAAATTATCGCCCGGTTCGGTATCCCGAGTGAGATTGTCACTGATCATGAAAGTCACTTTAAGAATGAAATGATGGTATAAATAACATCTAAGATGGGGTTTAGACATGATCATTCATCCCCTTATTATCCCCAGGAAAATGGACCAAGTAGAGGTCGTCAACAAGTCTCTCAAGACCATTTTGAAAAAAACTGTCAGTTGGAGTAATTCCAATTGGCACATCATGCTATATCCTGTGCTTTGGGCATACCGAACCTTAGTTAAGACTCCCACTGGTTTTTCCCCTTTTTAGTTAGTGCATGGTGTGGATTCGATCCTTCCCATTGAATGAAAAATCCCTTCTCTCAAGTTGGCAGTTGAGCTCCTACCTGACACTTCAGATTTAGAACGACGCCTTGTACACCTAGAGAGTCTTGACGAGCAGTTTCGAGATGCCTTTACAACTATCGAGGCAAACAAGAAATGTGTCAGGTCCAGTATGACAAGTATGTATGTCCCTGGTTGTATGCTGAGGGTGACTTGGTCCTCTTGTATGATCAATCCAAAGAACTGCTAGCGGTAGGCAAGTTTAAGCCCATGTGGCACATTCCTTATATCGTGCGGTGTGTCCTAGAAAAAGGAGCCTATTAGTTGGAAGATTATGAAGGGAATAAGTTGGTCGAGCCTAGAAATGGGCTCTACTTGAAAAGGTACTATGCTTGAGCCCTAGGCTTGGGAGGAACTCTTTTTATACCGATGTAAATTTAGTGTATATACATCTCTTTTCTCCTTTTATTTTGTATTTAACTTGCTTATCAAGTTTTCCCTTTGTTGACAGATGTCAATGAAGTCTTCAGTCTACCTAGGATTAGCAGACGAAGCCATTCATCATACACGGAACATAGCTTCTGTCGCTTGGGTGGTTTACTCACCTGAGGGTATGCTGGTATCTTCAGGTGGTGTATGCCTAGGGCCATCCATGAATAACGTGGCCGAATACAGTGTCGTAATAGAACTTTTGCGTGATGTTATCTCGCATGGTATTCTCTCTTTATAAGTTCACCTGGATTCCCAGTTAGTATTATGTCAATTGAACGACCGTTACCACATGCATGATACTACTTTACTCCGTCGATTCCTACGGGTAGGTCTTTTAGAACGACAATTTGATTTTATTAGATATTATCACATTCCTAGGAGTTCTAACCATGTATCTGATGCCTATGCTAATTATGTTTTAGATTGGCTTTTGTCACATTCATAAAGCAAAGAAAACCATTAAATCAATGTACACATTGTAAGATATAAGTAAACCCGAAGATCCCTTTTTATATATTTCAAAATATGGTGTTTATATTACAAAATTGGGGCTAAAACCCTCAATACACATGTACAGTCGATATACATATCCCACGCCTTCTACACCTGTGGTGCCAGATGTGCATCATGGTAGAAAACCACAATGTTTGCGAGACGTTGGAAGAGTCGTACCCATGCTCTAGGTACACCAACCACTTGTTGTTGCATGGCTTCAGGTAGATCCTCTACCTGAACCATAGGAATCCTCTATGTCAAACGAGACAGGTTGCCCTGCACGTTCTGTAGGACCCTGTCTGCTTCTCCTCCCTCTGCCTCATCTCCCTGGTTCCTTCATTTATGTCAGAGGAATCCCTCTGGCCGTCATGAACCCACGTTTGTGATTTCACATGTATCTAGTCAATATTAAAACACCATTCAAAAATATTTTTGTTCCTTAAATAAAAAAATACAAAAAAATGAAATATTTAAAAACTTGTTACCTATATCACCATAGGCGGCCCCTGGTGGAAGTGGAATATCAATATCTCCTCTAAAATCGATCCTCGCATAGGGATAGTCATCCAGAGAAATGATTTTCCTCCTCCACCAAAAGAAAAAATTGTCATTGTAGGGCGTTGATACCCTACCTCCCCCCTGCCGTCTCATGAACTCGATCCACTACGTCATGGATGGATCGCATGGTTCTCTATGAAGGATCTCCACTCTAGGTCCCATGCTTGGAACCTGCTCAAAAAAGAAGCTGCAAAGAATAGAAGCAACCCCAAAGTTTTTCTTACTCCCTTGTTTGCACTTTTTCAACTGACCTTTCATATTGGTCAGTAGTGAGGTACACCAATCATAGACAGTGAGTCTAACATACTCTACTGCGTAAAAAATAAGCAATCTCGATGCTTGATGCAACGAGGCCAAACCTATGATCCTGGTAAGAACGAGCACAATGATCTTCAGACTGAGGTTACTTATTTCCCGGATGGTGACTTGGCTTCCCACCTTAGGAGACCCTGCTACACAATGGGCATAGATATACTCCTCTATATTCATCCCACTCCCTGATCCATGTGACTTGAGGTTCACAACCTCCCCTCAGCATGATAGACTAGTCAAGAAGTATATGTCCTCTACTTCGATCCTCAATGGTTGTACATCAAGGATAAATCTCTCGCTATTAGGGTCCCAATAACCCACCAACATCTCAAACAACCTCACTTGGGCCCTCATTCCTTTGAGAGCCCAATTTTTTTACAAGCCACATCTTTTTAAATCCTCTTGAGCCACTGGATCTCAATCCATAGCTACATCTACCTCCTCATGCTCTCACTCTCTCCATTCCAAGACCATCCTACAAAAAACAAATCATTTTTTGAGTTAGAACCCCTCTTTTTGGCCATTTGCATACCTATATGTGACTTACATTCCCACAGTCACGTGTAGGGCTCAATACACACTCCCTGTGGTTCACATAGGGGTGTATACCTAGTCGTACACGCGACCTATCCAAGGAAACCCGCGTATACCAAAAATCCTAACTTACGCCCTCAAAAACTAAAAAATGGAAACCTAATTAAAAAATGTAATCCACTAAATTTGAAGAGAAAGAGATGAAGAGTTACCTGATCTAGACGGTTTGTGATTTCGTTGCCTGATGCTCCCGCAATCACTGTTTGAATCTTGAAGGTATTTTTGGTCCAAATTGCACTATTCGGGTAAAAATCAAAATGATATAGTAATTTTTTATTTTAGTACTATCTATAAGCTATTTTTACCCACTTTATATAGTTTCATGCTATTTTTTAACCTAATGGACTAGTTCAAGAGTGGTGTTGAGATGGTTTGATGTAGTTTTGACTCATCTTTCTTGCATATTTCCTCGTCATGATTGATCGTTCGTCACCTCGAGCAGGTATTTTAATAACCTATCATATAGGATAGGTATCCACTCCATCATGCATTTTTGCATTATCCTTCGACTATCGCTTTTTACGCCTTAGGAACGGACCCATTTGTTACGACACAGAACCTCCCGTTTGTTATAAATAATGTCACTAATAAATGGTAGAGACTTACCAAACATGGGCGCCCTAGTTAGATCCTCTTTGTCATTTGGTGCCCATGCCGAGTTTTTTCCTTAGGACCGGGATTCCATTATAACTTAATACATGACTTTATGATGAGCCTCATTTATCATTCATGCACATGCGGCCTTATTCCCCACAGACTCCCAAAAAATGAGTCTTAGTTAAGCTCTTTTCTGACTCGTCTAAAAACCGAAAAGATTGTCGAGTGATTTGTCCCTTTCACACTCGTTAAATTGGATTTGAAAGGTCATGAGTCTTAGTTAAGCTCTTTTTCGACTCGTTATAAAAAACAGAAAAGATTTCCAAGTGAACTTGTCTTTTCACACTCGTAAATTGGATTTGAAAAGAGGTATATTTGGAACAAGTTTACCCCTTTTTCACACCAAGTATACTAAAATACATAAAAAAAGGATATTTTTTGGCATTAAGTTGTGATTGCATCTCATTCCCTCGCTTGTAGTATTGAGACTTTAGTCGGTTCTTGATTTGCATTATAAACCGTTGCCTAAGCAACTTTTTCATCCTCAACCAAGCGAGCCTTGTTTATATCCTTCTCAATTTGACACCCTATAACCTGGAGGGAACATCACCCCGAGTGTCCATCTCCCACATTCATTTCCTTGCATTAAGCATAGGTATGTTCCATTTCTGGAACTAGTTTTTCTTACTTGTGACACTCGTTTCATCCTCTGTATCATAACATTCATTTTTTATGAAAAAACAAAAAAATACGGGCGGGAAGGGAGTACTATATTATAATTGGCAGCAGTCATGTCGCCTTTGAACATAACACAAAGTTATTGAGTCACCGCGTCATCATAATTTTGGGTTCAGCATGCCATTAGGAAGCTGATCTCATTACATAGTTTTTTCTACCAGCTGTTTACTCTTCCAGTCCCTATAGAGAACGATATTGATGCCTCTTGCATCTAATAGTCACATCATTGAGTCTATGTTGCCGAAGTCCACCATGTGTCTCATGCTCTTGTTCAAAGGCAGTCTATCAACATGTGTCGACCACTCCTCAGAAATATTGACTTTGCATGTCGGACATACCCTCAGTTTGTCTCAGAATCACATGATATTATGGTCTTATCATGCACTCTGGCCCTACTTTCATCATCGGTAGGTCACCATGAACCCAAAAATCGACATTTCATCATTAGTCGTTGACTGGGTGGTTTCCCTTGTGTTTGATGACAAGACATCTATTCACACTTTGGGATTCGTACAGTGTCTTGGATTCCATTAGCCTTATTGGTGGTATCCTCTCCTTTGTCAATAGTTTTCATCATCGGATGCTATTCAGAGGGTCTTTTTCGTATACCGCTTGCATTTGGTACACGCAAAAGATGCATAGGGTCGTTGGTTCATGAACATGTTCTTCATCCGATCTCCACCAAATCATGAAGCTCTTTCTTTGTTCCTCATGATGACTAATGAGAGATGCCTTAATGCTCTCCTTTCAGTGGGTCTCCTTCCATCAACTTCAGCTCATTTATTCTATATACGGGACCTATAGTTTTATGAGTACCTTGAGGCTTGTAGTCATTAGTGGAAGGCTCTCCTGCCATTGACAGATGGGAATACATCAATGTCTCATGATCAATGGATTTCTCAAGTGTTTGAAACCAACTCCTTTATTCACACTTGTAGGAATGTACTTAGTGCCTTGATACCTACTTTCATTATTGGTAGGTTGTCTCGTGTTTGTTAACGGTATACCTCAATGACCAGTAATCAAAGGATGTCTCATTGTGTTTGACCTCAACTCCTTTATTCACATGATGTAAACTTGCACCCTTGACAGATAGTGTAGAAGACTTGAAGACATCATTACGTGGCCACAACTTTCCTGAGTTGTTGCTTCCCTTTCATTGGACCAACACCTATTCGAATTCAGTGATCAGGTGAGATCAGATTGTAATCCATGGTATACAGATCTCTTCACATTGATTTTGAGATGTTTTCACTGAGCCTTGTTCATGACTATGATAGCTTTTGGCATGCAACCGCATTTGTATTTTCTTATTCATGGCCATGAACACTTGTTTGGTATATTTTCCACATGGATTTGCATTGTATTCTTGGAAGCCATGTATGCAAAGTCAGTACAGAATGTAATGATAAATTGATTTGGTCCAGCTGGTTCTTACCACTCCACTTCTGGGTTATTTATAATGTATTTCGTCCATCGCAGATACTCCTCTGATCTCACACATTAGGGGGCATCTGTTATAGAAATATTTTCCTCACCATTCCTATCTTGCACAAAGGGCCTTTTTCCATTTCCCTATGCAGACTTGTCATCCCTTTTTGATGAATCCAAAGCTAAAAATATACATTTTTCCACGTATACGCTCCTTATTTTCTATACAAGATGTGTATACGCTGGCTACTCCACTACAGCCTACGTACATTGGGATTTGTGCCAGAAAATACAAAATGAAGTCAGGTTTCCATGTCACGACAGGAGATCTCTGATCCTTGTCCTTCCATATACTAGAAATGTTTCGACTCGGCCCTTTGGTTGCATTCTAAAGGCTATAAAATCACAGTTCCGAGCTATGGAAAAGATGAGAAAGAATTCAACTTTGAGAGAAAAGTAACTCTGGAGAAATTACTTCATATTGAGTCTGCATCCCTTTGTCCCTCAAGTCTGAACACAGTGTTCATACCCCAAGCTCTTTCCCTACTGTTGAGAGAACCACATTGACTCTCTCCTATGAGCTTGCCTTTGGTGGAGGATTGAAGTGGTGGAGGCCCAGTTTGAAGGAACTTGGTTTCTTGGTTTTGAATCGTGCTAACACGGAAGTCTGTAATGTTGTCACTTCTTCTGATCAATTATTAATAGAAATACTCCTTTCTCGTCTTATTGGTATATTGCAAATATATGATTATTATCCATGGGCATGTTTGTAATGTTTATTAATGGATTATGCTATCTGATGTGCTAACCCCTTTATATCATCACTATATACTTGTTTTTCTCATTTTTTAAGAACTTATTGTAGGTGTAAAGCTTTGGGTCGAAGTGCTCAATGGTGGAACATCGTCAAACGCTGGATCGAGGTAGGCCTCTTTCTTATCTTTCACATTCGTTTATATAGCATATGTTGGAATTGAGTTGATTTTTGCAGTCATAGTTGTTTGTTGTGGTTTACCCTTGGCCATAGAGAGTTTTTCCCTCGTAACACAAATTTCACTCTCTAACATTCCATACATATGGAAATGTAGTTAATAACATCATTATTCATTTCAGGCCAAAAGAATTGGCTTCTTACTACTGCAATTTCTTTTTGATAACTTGGATGCCCGACATATGGAACATTATGCATTTCTTTTAATACCAAATTCCTAAGTTCTTTGAAACTAGGAACACAAATCCTATTCTTATGCATAAGTAATCCATCTTCCTTAATCTCACACTCTTTAATTTTATGTTGTACATGTAACATGCCCAACCACCCAAGCTAGGTCATGTCACAAAAATATCCCAATACTGCTCTGATACCATCATGTAACGTTTTTAGCCACCCAGACTATGCCACACCAAAAAAATATCCTAATACTTCTTTGATACCATAATGTAACATCCCCAACCACCCATCCTGGGCCATGCTACTACTAAACGCTCTGACAAAACATATTGTAACATCCTCCAACATGCTACTGAGCAATGCTACTCCCAAATCCACTACACAGATTTTGTTTTAAACACAAGTCTGTGAATTATAACTTGAAGTAACACACTTATCCTAAGCCTGATTCATGCCACATATCTTATAACCGTGGAAGCAACTAAAAAAATGTGCATTAGTGTACTGATCACACAACACTATTGTGCAACCATCCTGGCGTCACACACCAAATTTGTCCTACTTGCACACAGACTACTTCCCAATGTGCATAAGCAAATCCAGCCTCTGATGCACACAAAGTACTCTCTACACGCATGACCATTTACACATAACCTTGGAGGCCCATACAAAAATCATAAGGTTAATTTACAAGAAGCTGTCAACATTTGTCATACTCATGTACAACTACAATTACAGACTATAAGCATCATACGTACATGCACAAGTAGGACTAAACAAAATATCAACAAATACATATATGCAATAGCAACATTTATATAATAAGCTCACAGTACATAAGACAAGCATACAAGAACACTTATCTTTTATGAAAATAACCAACTGCGTGCATGACTCAAATGTTCCTCCCAACCATAAACTTTGTTGCTCATAATATTTCAACAACAGGTCACCCCTGAGCTAGGGATTAACTCCACCAGGGAAAAAGGGTTCCTAGTGATAGGATATGGTCTAATGCTCCACACAATTTCTTAGTCTAAGGTTCTTGTTGTGGTAACTAGCCTATAGTCTCTCATTCCCCATGCACCTGTCACACCCAAGGAAGCACTAGTACATATTGTAAAAATTCTGACGTTCTATTTGTGGCGTTATGGAAAAAATTGTCCATATTGTCGCAAAATAGAGGAAATTAAAAAAAAAAACATTCATCTTGCCCGATAGCGTCGGTCTTGCCACGTTGACGTCTCTCTTGCCACGTTGACATCTCTCTTGCCACATTTTCATCTCTCTTGCCACGTTGACGTCTCTCTTGCCACGTTGACATCTCTCTTGCCACATTTTCATCTCTCTTGCCACGTTTTCCACCTAGTTGTCTCTATTGCCACGTTTATGACATAAACGTCTCTCTTGCCACGTTTGTGAAGATTGTTGTCGCAATTGCGACATTGTGGAAACTAGGGTTTCCCCCTCCAATGACCACCTTAGTATGTTGACCAAGTCAAAATACTAACAGTCACTTAGGTTTATATAACGACAGAATTGCAATGTGATAAAATCTATAAATATGTTGCATTTGATGAATGTTGCGACACGTTTTCTATAATAATGACGCTTCAAAAAGGGTTTGTGGGTCTTCTCGACAAACAAAAAACAGGTATTTGTTTCAGTATAAGTCCATGGGGAAGAATGTCAAAAAACATTAGAGCTGGGAAAATAATTAAAGAGGGCCAAAAGGGTGACGGTAAATGTTATTGAGTGAGTCTGTCCACCTCCAATTCCTTCTCCCTCGGAGCCCCGTAATACATCTCGCCAATCCCCAATAGGTAGTCCCTGTCCGTCAACAACTGCTAGTAGTCGGCCCTCATAGTAGACACACTCTCTCTAAGAGTATGAAAGTCATCCATGGAAAATCCCCCATCTGAACTACCATGTGCCAATTATGCCCTCCATCAGTAATCTACCACCAATGCATGTGTCATCAATCATAAATATAGAAATGGGCATACCTCCACCAGATGTATGATGAATAACACAAGTGATGTAGCCAATTTTCCTCACTGTCCCCCACGTATTGGATGTCGACTACCCTACAAATGACCCAAGGCCAATCTTCAGGAAGACCCAACAACCATCTCGTTTCCTGCACCACCTTTGGCACGAATGGAAAACCTCCACTGTCAAAAAATAAAACACAAGACATCACATTGGCTTCATGGAGCCAACAACACAACGAGACTTGAAAAATGAAAACCACAAGAAATCACATCATCCACAAAGGATCTCAATGACTCAAATCCAACATATATATACTAGATCCTGCAACCATCTGAAGAGCCCACAACACAACTCATGTGTTACCAAGAATTTTCCCAAGGAATACAAATGCAAAGCCCTGCAAGGGAGCCACAATGATCGCCCAAACTCCACGACAAGTGGAGAAGAGTGCTCTTTCAAAGCACCTCTCAAGATGATTTTTCACTACACTTACCACCCATGTACTACCGAGCGACATGATAACAAGCCAAGAACCGACCAACCCTACAAATGGTCCCCGACCAATCTTCGAGTGGACCCGGTAGGCAGCTCCTTTTTATCACTACATCACCCATGGTCCTCATTTCCTCCTCCATGTTTCCTTGGTCCTCCTAGGGATAAACCCTAAGACACTTGTATTGTGAGAAAAAGGACTAGGAAACATGTGGAAACACATGGATTATGATTCAATTAAAAAAATGAATATATACAACAAATTATATATAAAGTTATTGTAGTTTCATAGGGAAAACATGGAATGATATATTAATGAGGGAAGAGAGTAGCATACATCCATGCTATAATGGTAAGTGAAATATGAATACATGAATTAGATGAGAGTTATGGTAGAGTGTTAAATTTTTCATGTTTTAGGAGGTAGTGTGATATATCTAGAGAGGTTTCAACCAATCCCCATTTTTCCTCAACCAATACATTTGACCAAAAATTGATGTCCAAGCATGAATATACCTCAAAATCACTATAATTGACTGATTTACACCATATTACATCATTACCACATCAAAAAGTAACATTTTACTTCATAGATGTCGAATTTGGCAAAAAATTGCTGAAAAAACCAATTCCAGGACAAAGCGTAGCGAAACTGATATAAAGCGTAGCGTGCTAGGAAAAATGGAGTTTTGGAGGCCTTCCCAAGGTCTAAATATAGATCTAAAAAGTGTTCTAGAAAGCTGTGGATGTCTACTAATTGATGAAATTCTTAATAAATAAAATTGACATGATCTGGCCCTTCAAACTCATCTTCTCCCAAAAGTACTCAGAAAGCGTAGCGCGCTGCTCCAAAATGTGGCAGAAAGGTCAATTTCAAGTGGTGTTTTGCTCTTCATGTATGCTATATTTGACAAAACATTTCCTCTGTATAGTCCAAAGTGATGTACAAGTCACGAGGAGTCTGAAAATACAAACCATTTGTCATTTTGAATCCTCCATCAAAGATATACTACTTGTAATGACAACATTGTGCCTTACTGGATTCATAATGGCTTTGTAACAGTTGGTGCTGAGAATGTGTCTGAATATTTAGGAAACTATGTCACACTTCACTTTGAAGGACTGTGAAGAATGCCTTTGGTTTTCAAAATCAAGTTGAGGAAGTCCTATAAGACCCAGAGACACTAGAAAATGTTGTAAATCTTGCAGAAAGGTCTCTGTAATGAGTTTCTATATGAATTAAATGCAAAGGATTATGTAATGGAAATGACAACAATGATTTGCAGTATAAGCTAGGTATAGGTATAAATACCCCTCAGTTGATGCAGGTATATTAAGCTTCAGAAGATGTTGAGCATGCATTAGTAAACATTGTGGAATGATACTTTTATTTTGAAGCAAGTTGCAATGAAGAGGGCTATTTAAGAAAGTCATTGAATTTTTGTTGGGAATTATGTTTATATGTTGTATAAGTTTGACTATAACAGTGACCAAACTAGGATCCATCCATTTTCTTTTTCCTTTTACAAGGATTTTCAGGGCATCCCTGACATGCCAATTTTGGGCTTAACTAACAATGGTTGACTTTCACAAAACTATGCTTACATAATAAATACTACCCAACTTAACCTGCAAAAACATTTTTCCCACTTGTTCTTTAGCTAAAGTTGAGGGTCCATTTGAAATGGTCAAATCTATCCAAATATCACAATTCCCATCATTCTTATTTCTTGCACAAAAATCCCAAAGCAAGTGAAGGCCAACAAGCCTCTACCACACTCATTGAATCACCCTTGAGTCAATTATATTTCTTCGATGTTAACTGATATTCTAATTCCCCTTGAAATGAAGAGGCCAATTCTTGAATAAAGGTAAGAGCATGAGCCAAAAATTTCTTGAATACATCTAACTACTTGGTCCACTTAACACAATTGAAACACCAACAATG
>SNQJ01S0030473.1:141748-155960 GCA_010110895.2 Picea sitchensis | reverse complement strand
TATGCATAGTGTTATGTAAAAATGTTGATTTATTTATAAAAATCTGGGATTTAATATGCTAGAGTAGGCAAATTGTTAGTAAGTTTCAAAATTCCGCTCTGATTTAATTTATGGTAGCTTAAATGAAATCATGGTCACTACAATGTAGTGGACTTGACCCTTGAGGGGGGTTTGGTGGGGGTGTACATAGTGGACCCGCCTTATGGTGTTAGGAATACTTGACTTGGAGGATTTTAAAGTTCCCTATTTGTCAACTTCTAATGTTTGAATATGTGAGAAACAGATAACGGGGAGTTATTTGGATGCCTCTCCCCGAGATCCTACCTAGACTAAAAAAATTATTTTGGCACCTCTTGTGGAGGAAAACTTAGTGAATTTTTAGAAAAAAAAATTAGATGTGGTTGTTTGAGAGATTGGGGGTGTGAACCAATCTCGTTTGAATTAAGTGGGAGTGGATAATTCCTTCAAGAAATAGTGGGACATTTCGAAATCCCTTTGGAGGAAACCTACTTCAACCTCCACAATTCGAGATGAAATTATGTGAGTGAAGAGTGACTTTTGTGTGTGAGCAAGTGATAAAATGTGCCAAATTTTTAATAAGATAGGTGTCACCTTGAAACATGTGGACTTCATGTGGTCCTTACAATTCTTGATTACCTATCTTACTAGATGCCATTGGTACAACCTTGCAAAATTTTAAAGTCCCTAAAGAACTAGCATGTGGACATGTGGGTCCTTACCAATCCTTTAAACTCCCTAATGTGATTTAATCTAAGAAAGCTTTCAAAAAACTATCCTATATTGTGAGCATGTGGGCATGTATGGGCCCATTACAATGATCTTTAAGCTCCCCTAGTGATGTACACTAAGAAAGTAGCTTCAAAAACTATCATATCTTTGCAACATGTGGGCATGTATGGGCCCTTACAAATTTAAGATGTTTTGAAAAGAAACTAAGAGGAGCCCTAGGTTGGCTTTGTCCTCTCCTAAAGATTTTGTTTAAGGGAGATGAAATCTTCCCTCAATCGTTTTTCTGATTCTCAAGATCGCTTTATGGTGCAAGAGAAGAACATACTCAATTATTGAAGTTTGATTTCTAGTCCCAATGCAAGTGTTTATATATGTCATATTAAATGATCTCAACTTAACTTTTACAATCAAAACAAGCCATCCATGTGGCAAATGAAAGCAAAAAAAGAGGAGAAATATGGTTCATTTTAACCCCCTAAGTGCCTATGTTTTGACTAACCCTTCATGTGGAGAGGTAATCTAAGTGTGTTGCATTTGAAAACTGCATAGAATCAATATTTAGAAGGTTAGGGGCCTTCAAAACATCACAAAAAAGTCTTACAATGTTGGATTTATGGACAGATGTGTGGGTCACACTTTAGATAGAGGCACATGTCATGCCAATGCATAGAGAACCGAGGACCTTTTGGCGCACTGTGCACAAAATGCACTGAGAAACATAGTTTTTTTGTTGCACAATGCTCAGAAGTTGCACTTGTGGTTTGGAAAACCCGTGCACGTTCTGATACGCGTCTGGGAGGAAAATTTTAACTGAAATTCTCCTCTTCCAGCTCTGAATTCGGCTCTTTGCAGGTAGGGATGGGCCGGTTATGATCCCTGCAAGGTAAATAGGTAAAAAATAAGTGCTCAAACAACCCAAATAGGGAGGAAATTGATATCTTTCCCCAGTATGGTTGCCAATCTGTTGTATCATTTTCGCCACTTGAATGAGAAAAAGAGGGACACTTGCAAGTCTAGTTGGGTCTGCTGGACAAGACATAAATTAGTGTATGAATCAAATGACTCAATCACATGAAATAAACAAACAACTAAGATAATAACAACTAAATAAACAAAACTAAAATGCATAAAGAAATTAGAACCAAAATCAATCAAACAATTGACCAATATTCATGCCACCAATAGAGAAATTATATTAGCAGACAAACACCAAAGAGAAAGGGGGACTTATGGATCCCTTCTTCCTCCTAGGGAGGGCTCTTGAGTCCCCTATGTGAGAGATATTCTTACAAATGGAAAACTAGGAAGCGAATGGTGAAGAAATCCAAGCTTATTCCCTCAAGAGGTGAGGTGAATAGCTTAATGAGATGATGCTAGTATGCTCCAAGAAGGAAAGAGGTTCCTTGTAGGAGAATAGAAGCAGCATAACAATACAATGAGATTTTTGAATTCATAGTGCACCCATGGCCTCTTTTTATAGAAAATATTTGAAGCATTATCCAACCGGTCTTTAGTGTGAACAAGGGGCCCTTTAGGGCACCCCTAGGTCTTTGACTAGCCCCCCACTCGGATTCAGCTCGGATTTGAGGGTCAAATCGACTTGGGAGCTTAACCAGAAGTGGGTGAGGGGCTAAAAAGAACCATAAATGTGTCGTTCACATGAGTGTGCGGATTTTATCGTACACATTCGTGCATCAGGCACATGTGTGCTCTTTTGGCATTTTTGGCCTACGCATGTGCGCACGCTTCCTGTAGTGTTTTTGCACATGTCAATTTTATAACTAGTTGTATAGTTTATGCCTTTTGAAAATTATTTTTTAGGGTTGCAGGTGAACTAATAGGTGTTTAGAGATGTTGGATTCCCGTAACCATTTGCAGACGAAATTTTAGTGATAACACCTCTACCTTGAAGGGGGTTTCATGGTTGCTTGATGAAGATGCTTCTCCTGTGGGCAGTTATCAAAGGATATGTGTGAATTTGTCCATCATTTCGTTCCTTTGTCACGTGAGGGCTTCCTTGAGCAACATTTTAATAGGATCTCCTACTCCATCATCTTTCTTTTCATCCCTTATGGGTTGTTTTCAAGATCGGCATGGCCAATGTGGTAATGGATCGATTGGTTCGAGTCCCAACTTCTTGTACCCAGATATTGTCAGGGACATGCACGAAGAAAAATAGATGAAGAGCAGGTTGCTCTGATACCACTAATCCAGATTTAGGAGTGAAACAAACCGATTAACAAACTGAATAAAATAAACATGGAGATATAAAGAATCACACAAATATCCAGTGAACAATATCTTCTATTAAATAATGAAATAGGTTGAAACTATAAAAATGCATAACTGAAAACTTGCTCGAATGGTGGTAGCTATCTTTGAGAAGAGATGTGGTTGTTATGTGCATTTTTCTAACCAGTATCGATTACAATGAGAACCCATAGGCCTTTCTTATATTACTCATGAATTCCAAAACCCTAGACATCCAAAAACCTAACCCTAGAAGGTGAAACACCAAAAGTCATGTGGGCCATGTTATCCCCTAGCTTAGGGATAATTAAGGAGATTATGTCTCAAGGCCCACAGGTTCTAGACATGGAGTACTGAGAGAAAGATTGACTTGAGCATGGCCCTGGAGGGCCCATCCATTCATTCTTCATCACCTCCACTTTGTCAGTAGTAGCAACATCTATCACCTCGGCATGGTCTTGTAGCAGAGATGGATCTTGCTCCATGAGGTAATGAGTCTGGGTATCATGGTATGTGTCACTTTGATCCTCAAAACATTTGAATATGAGCATTCAATTCCTTTTTCTTCTAACGGGTGCTTGGATATTGTACCTCTCCACTTGACCATCCCTAGGGGGAATGACAGGATTGCCTAATAAGCTAGTACCCATAGTGTTTGAATTTCCACTGGGGGGATTCATGAAAGGTCGTCATCCTCTCCCACCATACTTACCACTTTTCATCCTTTTCTCGCTCATCCATCCCATTACACTGGTCCGAGCATTGGGTTGGCCAAATATTTAGGAGTTGTACCTTGCCTTGTGGGAAGAAGGGGCTAAAGGCCTAGAGGGTAAAACTAGCTGGAAAAAGATAAAAGAAAAAAGAAAAAAACCTTGAGATACTTCGCCCATGGATCCCCGAGAGAGAAATAAAAGGATTCTCTACAAGAAACAGAGGGAACCATTAAAAAAATAGAATGAAACAAGACCTAGTTAGAGGATAGGGGGTCTCATCATGAGCCAACCTATTAGTTCCATGGGCATGTAGCGGTATTACACTACCATTCAAACGGTCACCATGCTAGGGTAGTGTCTCTTGGTGGCATAGCCAAGAGAAAGGGGGTATCATCACGATCCAACCTTCTCATCTCCGTGAAATGTTTGTGGGTAACATTGTCACCACTGGTCACCATCCCAGGGTAGTGTCCCCTAAGTAGTCTCTTAAATAAAAAGGAAAATAAACAAAATCAAGATCTAGTTGGAGGATAGGGGGTCTCATCACGAGCCAGCCTATTAGGTCGTATGACATTACCATTCAGTTGGTCACCATGCCAGGGTAATGGCTCTTGGTGGCATATCCAAGAGAAAGAGGGTCTCATCATGAGCCAACCTTCTCATATTCGTGAAATGTTTGTGGGTAACATTTTCACCACTGGTCACCATGTCAGGGAAGTGTCCCCTAACTAGTCTCTTAAAAGAAAAATAAATAAAAATAAAAGATAAAATTCATGAATGGGATTGGAAACATTTGCATCCATGATAGATGCAACTCACCCTCTTAATCCATGCATTTCCCTACCATCATTACACCCCTTTCCCAGACATCCCTTACCAACTCATCCACTCACATGGCCTGGATTTGATTTATCTCGGAAAAATCTCACATCCAATGAGAATTAGCCCAATAGGATGTCCCAACGTTTCCTCCAAACTTGGTTGGTAGACTTGTGTAATGTCTTTGAGCACTTGTTTGGGTGAAGGGGGTTTTATGCACATGTTTAATAAATTGGATGATTAGATGTGATTGGAATTGCTACAATCCTTGTGACTTGTGAGACCATGGAGGGTGTATCTATTGATGTTGCAGGTTCACACTCGATGGAAGGTACCTAGATGTATAGGTACACATGGGGAGATGATTAGTCCAGACCTCCATGGGGATAAAATCCCACTAGATGGATGTTGAGACCCCAGTAGGGGGAAGAGACATATCAGAGGATTGCACCAGAGAGAGATGAGGATGTTCCACCAGGGGTAGCCTAGCAGGCCTAGACCCAGGGGGTTTATTCCCTTTCCACCATGACGTAAGCCTTGGAAGGCCCATAACATCCAGGTCACCCATGACATCATCCAACACATTGGGAGGTTTTGGAGACAGTTGTGTGCCAAGTGGCACATGTGGCAGGTTCCTGAGGCCCAAGAAGGCCTAACATTTTCCTCCAGGAGGCCAACGTTGTCCTAAAAGGGCCTAACGTCGCCCTCAAAGGGCATGAAATCACATTTTATGCTTGATTTAGGGTTTTAATTGTGACATTTAATGTAAAACAATATTTTTTTATGTAAACTGACCATGTCGACCTTTTTTGAGCTAAAGTGTAATTAAAGGTCAATGATATTGTATAAATAGAGAGTCTAAACTCTCATTTTTTCATCATCTTTCACTCACACTTGTGTGAGGACTGAAATTTGCACCCTCCTTAGGGTTTATTGGCTGAAATTTTAGGCGCACTTGTTGACGGAGGATAAATTTGGTGTATTTTGGCAAGCTTCTTGGTGGATGTGTTCAACTAGTGATTTTCTTGATTATTCTTGATGAATGTAAGTGAATTTTATGCAATTCTTCTTAATTGAATGGTTATGGTTGTATTTATCTTGCATTTACATTCAAGATTATGAAATTGCTTGATTAAACCTAGGAAGACTAGCACATGTTATTGTACTAGCTTCAAAAGCTTTCACCTACTAGATATTGTCAAAAGGCCACTTTTCTTGAAGTATTGAGCTAAGGCCTTGCCATTGCAACACCTTAGTGTCCATTAATTCATCTTAGCCAATTTTATTTCATCTTTGAGTTAAAGAGGGAGGAAATCTACTAAGGCCTAGGGTTACCTACACCTTAGTAGCCATTTTCCCCTAGGGTTTGATAATTGGAGCCTTGGCTTAGCAACATTCCAATTTATCATTCTCTCTTGTATTTGATTCTCCAATATCATCTTTCTTAAACATTTTTCGTTGCCTTTTCGACTCCATTTTTCCTAAGAAAGCACTAGTATAAGACCTCCCTTGAGTGTTTTGATCAAACAACCTTCAACACCAATTCTTTCAACAAACTACTAACACCTTCTAACCCTATATTAGATTGATCTACTAACCTACTTGTTTTCGTTACTATAGTAAGATACAGCCATTTAATGCAGCATTAAAAGATCATAAAGAAATTGTAAAGGCTGAGTTATAGCTTTTATTGTATGTTTCTATCAAATGCTAATGATACGATTCCAATGGTAAATGGTTTTTAGTCATTTAGAAGCTAGTTTTAAGACATTTTATGTGAAGTATTTCTCTATAATCATTGTTGTTATAAGATTTTTGTTTACTTCATCATATTCAACAAATCGCTTCATCTAAGAAAGTCAATGGTTTTTATGAAATGCTAACCAGCAAGTGCTCTTACAAAAATATATCTTTATGTTACTTTGTTTCGGGAAAGTACACTTCTGGTATATTATCTCTTGGTTTTTTAACCAGACTTTCTGATTGGTGGTGACTTGTAAGAGGGGACCTTTTACCCAGCCTTTATCCTTTTCCTTCTCAAAACCCCAGGTCACCGAGGACAACTCCCCTGGTCCTACCACCCTAAATAGAAAGGGACATCCTATTGAGGTGACAGTGATAGGATTAGTCTCCCATTTCGCTAATTTTCTCTATTTTACCTTTCTCTTCTATCAAAGTACCAATTGTGCGATAACATTTTGGCATCGTTATCGGGGAACACTGAGTCAATTCTCCTCAAAGACAACACTTTTTTTGGTAAGACTTTCCTCAAGAATATTTATCTGACAAGCTGATCCAGATGGATATCAATGGCCACACACCTTTTCCAACTGGCTCAAAATAGTTTTTCTGACAATTTTGGCAATTTACTATTTTTAGCAGTTCTAACTTTCGGGGCCATTTTGAGGGCCTAACTGAATATTTTTCAGGATCGGTCTCCTCAATGATAGCCAAAGGAATCATTGGGCCCCCAAAATGAATCTCCTCAACAATACCTTTCCAATGGGCTACCACTCGCCTAAAACGGAGATCATATGCAATAGTTACAACCCCGGGAAGTTGGTGTACTAACTTACCCAAACGGGGCCCACATGACTTTTGGCACTTCATCTCCTAGGGTTAGGTTTTTGGATGTATAGGGTTTTTGGCATTCTTTCTTATTGTAAAAATGCCTTCAAAGCCTCATTGTAACCTTCTTCTTATGAATGCGCGTTGTCGTCACATCTCTTCTCAAAGATAAGCTGCCACCATTCCAACAAGCTTGTTTCCGCTGCATTTTACAGTTTTAGCTTATTTCGTTATTGACTAGAAAACCAGTTTTACTGTATCTCTGTTATTTTTTGTTAAGAACCTGTTAATAATCTGTATTCATTTTGTTTTGCTCATAAAATCTGGATCACAAGCTTACCTGGCAACTCCACTAAGGGTGATTCCCTTACCTCTTTGATTATTTCAAGAAGATTATCTAGCGACTCCACAATCCACAAGGAGGTACAATAACCCTCCTCAATCCTTTAGAAGAAAGCCACCCCGAAACTCTCATGTAGTAAAAACACTCTTTGGAGGAAGTCTTCCCTTAAACACAATGTCTAGCACGGGAACTTAGACAAAAATCCCAAACCAAGCTAATAACCAAAGACAATGGTCATCCAATCTTTTCAAACCACTAGACATGAGAACTATACCAGGCTACCCTAGGAAAATGCCCCCCAAGTATGAGAAATGGTTTCCTAAGTTCATCGGTAATGATGTAATCTGTGATGAGGAGCATATGAGAAATTTTTGGGCTTTCTTCCGGCTTCATCCCATTAGTGATGATGTTGAAGACTTGGTTATGAAATTGTTCTTTGCCACCCTCCTTGATGGCTCAAGAAGTTAGTATAATAGTCTTCCTGATGGCAGTATTAAAACCATGGATAAATTAGAATAATTTTTTCTCAAACGATGGAGTGTCAAGGAAGACCCCAACATGTTGTTGACCAGGCTAAATAACCTTTGGAAACAAGAGAATGAGACCATTATAGAATTCCGCAGTAGGTTTGAAACCTTGTTGCATAAGATCCATGTGAGTCATCATCTAACCAATAGTTTCCTTCTTTGCATCTACACCAGAGCCTTTACTAGTCAACTAGGGTATCTCCTCAGAGACAAAAAACCCCATACGATCCAAGAAGCTCAATAAATAGCCACGAGGATCAAGGAAAACCTCCTCTCATCCAAAATCGAACCTTTCTCAGCCCCAAGAGTCTAAATGGACACTAAACCCAAGATAGTCCACAACGTTGAGCCTACCTTGAACATTAGTGCTAGCTTGGCAAAGTTTTTGATGACTATATATGGCATGGAAAAAAACCAAGAACAAATGATGAATAGGATTTTCAACCTAGAAAGAGCCCAACATCAAGCCCCCAGGGTCCCATATAAACGTCAATTCCAAAAAGGGAACCAAGTTTATAGATCAAAGAATGATCAAGAGGTTCCTAATACTTTAGCTCCTACAAATGTGGTCAATAAAAATCCTTGGTGCTTGCAATGCAATGAAGAACACTAGGAACATGAATGTCCCTACAACAATCGAGGCCATGACCAAGTAAACATAATGGACCATATCATAGAGGGATCCCATATCTACTTCAATATCTCCCCTGAGAAACATCAAGAGGGCATAAAAGAAGCAGCCAGAAAGGCTAGGATGGAGGTGATAAACAACTTAGACTAGGAATCAAGAGAGAAATTGAAGAAACAATAATTCCAGGTGTATACTAGACAAAAGAAGCTAAACCAACCTCTCTCTACCAATCCTACACTAGCCCAAACAAAGCCTCCACCTTTGAACATTATCCTCCCAAGGAACCCTTCCAAAACTGAAAGAGTGGACTTAAACTTTGACTTTGAAGGGGCACTATCCAAGATGCATGTGACCATCCCCCTAAGAGAAGTCATCAAGGTACCATCTTTCAAGGAAATATTTGATAATTTCTTCAAAGGATTAGATGGACCAATGGACCCTCCTATCAGGTTACAAGCTTATCACTTTAGGGTCCAGTATGATGAACACCCACCTTTCTTCATGACCTTGCTAATGAATAACAAGAGCCTCAACAACTGCATGCTAGATTTAGGGGTTGGCGCCAACATGATGTCCCTTAAGGTTGTGCAACAATTGGGCCTAAAAGTCACACAACCTTATAGGAATGTGTGTGGCTTTGAGTCTAGAGCCATACCCACACATGGGGTAATTGAAGATGTGGAAGTGTGCCTTGAGAAATACCCCGAGAGAGTAATCCACATTGACATAGTGGTGGTAGATGTCCCATATGTGTCGGGAATGTTATTGTCTAGTAAATCACTCTTGAGATGGACCTCACCTACATCAATGTACCTTTGAACAATGGAACAATAGGTTGTCTCTCGAATGTGCCAATGACTAGAACCCATGTGCAAGACATTAGTGACCCCATCAAAGATGGCAAAGCACATGAGAAAATCATGGAAGGTCTTCCTAAATTTTCTCATGATGATATGCCCTTTGCAACAGACGAAGAATTTGATCAAATACAATGGTTGAAAAGAGAATATTACCAACAAACCCTAGACAAGTATAAAGACAAGGAATTCGTGGTTGTTAAATTATTAAAGAAAGGAGAAAACAATGTATTGGTTCAGCCATCCCAAGAAGAAGTTTTCATAGTAGAATCCCACCCTCCTCCCTCTGCACAATACACTAGGGTTGTTCAGAAAACAACCAAGTTCAAAACCATAGAATACATAGAGGGAGACATAGTATGTATGTGGGATACCAAGAAGGGAGAGCCTACTAATGTGAAAGGGAAAGCACAATTTTGGCTTCGGCCTTTCATAGTTGGAAGAAAGTCAGTTAATGATGCCTACTACTTATCTACATTGAAAGGAAGAATGCGTCCATTACCAATCAATGGGAACCTCCTCAAACCCCACCAGGCGGGGTGGGGGACTTGACTTCATAGGTAAGTGCAGGTAAGTAGCCATTTGCATTCATTGTACATACCATTTTCATTTCATGCTAGAATAGTTTGTATTCACATTTGTACATATGCTTGTTTTCACATTTTCTATTATATATATATGAGTCAGGGGTGATATCACCACCACAAATGACTACTAATAATCTTATGTTGAGATCAAGCAGGTCACATGTTATGCCAGAGATATTGACGTTCTCATGCGCTCTATGGTGAGCACATGTCCCCGAGTTGGAGATAGATGTTATCCCCTAGATTAGGGATAACTAAGGAGATTATGTCTTGAGGCCCACAGGTCCTAAACATGGAGTATTGAGAGTCAGATCGACTTGAGAATGGCCCTGGAGGTCCCATCCATTCATTATTCAGTGCCTCCACTTTGTAAGAAGCAACAACATCCATCACCTCGGCCTAGTCTTGTAGAAGAGATGGATCTTTCTCCATGAGTTAATGAGTCTGGGTATCATGGTATGTGTCACTATGATCCTCAAAAACTTTGAATATTTGCATTCAATTCATTTTTCTTCTAATAGTTTCTTGGATCTTATACCTCTCCACTTGACCATACCTGGTGGAAATGAAAGGATTCCCTAGTAAGATGGTACCCATAGGGTTTGAGTTTCCACTGGTGTGATTCATGAAAGGTCATCGTCCGCTCCCACCATACTTACCACTTTTCATCCTTTTCCCTCTCATCCATCCCATTATACTGGTCTGGGCATTGGGTTGGCAAAATATTTAGGGGTTGTACCTTGCCTTGTGGGAAGAAAGGGATAAAGGCCCACAGGGTAAAAGTAGTTGGCAAAAGATAAAATCCAAAAGAACAAAACCTTGAGATTGGAAACATGTGCATCCATGATAGGTGCATATCACCCTCTTCAAAGGTACCCACATGTAAGCAATGCATTTCCCTACCATCACTGCACCCCTTGCATAGACAACCCTTACCACCTCATCCACTCACATGGTGTGGAATTGATTTCTTCCAAAAACATCTCACATCCAATGAGCATTATCCCAATAGGACGTCTGAGTGTTTCCTCCAAACTTGGTTCGTAGACTTGTATAATGTCTTTGAGCACTTGTCTGGGTGAAGGGGGTTTTATGCACATGTTTAATAAATTTGATGATTATATGTGATTGACATTGCTATGATCTTTGTGACTTGTGAGCCCATGGAGGGTGTATCTGTTGATGTTGCAGGTCTACACCCGATGGCAAGTACACATGGAAATATTATTAGTCTGTACCTCCATGGGGATAAAATCCCACTAGATGGATGTTGAGACCCCAACAGGGGGCAGAGATAGATTGGAGTATTTCACCGGAGAGAGAGGAGTATGTTCCACCAGGGACAACCTGACAGGCCTAGACCAAGGGGGGTTATGCCCTTTCCACCATGACGTAGGCCTTGGAAGGTCCATGACGTCACCTAGGTCACCCATGACATCATCCAACACTTTGGGAGGTTTTGGAGACAGTTGTTTTCCAAGTGGCATGTGTGGCAGGTTCCTGAGGCCCAAGAAGGCCTAACATTTTGCTCCAATAGGCCAGCGTTTCCCTAATAGGGCCCAACATCACCCTAAAAGTGCATAATGTCACCTTTTATGCTTGATTTAGGGTTTTAATTGTGACATTTAATGTAAAACAATATTTTTTATGTAAACTTTCCATGTTGGCCTTTTTCGACCTAAAGTGTAATTAATTGTATAAATAGAGTCTCTAAACTCTCATTTTTTCATCATATTTCACTCACACTTGTGTGAGGACTGAAATGTGTGCCCTCCTTAGGGTTTCTTGGCTGAAATTTTAGGCACACTTGTTGAAAGAGGCTAAATTTGGTGTATTTTGGCAAGCTTCTTGGTGGATGTGTTCAACTAGGGATTTTCTTGATTATTCTTGATGTATGTAAGTGAATTTTCTGCAATTGTTCTTAATTGAATGGATATGGTTGTATTTATCTTGAATTTACATTCAATATTATGAAATTTCTTGATTAAACCCTAGGAATACTAGCACATGTTATTGTACTAGCTTAAAATAATTTCACCTACTAGATATTGTCAAAAGGCCACTTTTCTTGAAGTATTGAGCTAAGGCCTTGCCATTTCAACACCTTGGTTTCCATTTCTTCATCTTAACCGATTTTATTTCATATTTGAGTTAAAGAGGGAATAAATCTACTAATTCCTAGGGTTACCTAGACCTTAGTAGCCAATTTCCCCTAGGGTTTGATAATTGGAGCCTTGGTTTACCAACACTCCAATTTATCATTCTCTCTTGTATTTGATTCTCCATTATCATCTTTCTTCAACATTTGTCGCTGCCTTATTTGACTCCATTTTCCCTATGAAAGCACTAGTCTAAGACCTCCCTTGAGTTTTTTGATCAAACAACCTTCAACACCAATTCTTTGAACAAACTACTAACACCTTCTAACCCTAGATTAGATTGATCTACTAACCTACTTGTTGTCGTTACTATAGTAATCTACAGTCGTTTAATGCAGCATTAAAATCTCGTAAAGTAATTGTAAATGTTGAGTTATAGCTTGTCTTGTATGCTCCTATCAAATGCTAATGATATGATTCCAATGGTAAATGGTTTTTAGTCATTTAGAAGATAGTTTTAAGAAATTTTATGTGAAGTATTGCTCTATAATCATTGTTGTTATAAGATTTATGTTTACTTCATCACATTCATCAAATTTCTTCATCTAAGAAAGTCAATGGTTTTTATGAAGTGCTAACCAGCAAGTGCTCTTGCAAAAATATATTTTTATGTTTCTTTGTTTCAGGCAGGTACACTTCTGGTATATTATCTCTTATTTGGTTGTTTAACCGGACTTTATTATTGGTGGTGACTTGTGAGAGGGGACCTTTTACATAGCCTTTATCCTTTGCCTTCTCAAAACCCCAAGTCACCAGGGACGTCTCCCCTGGGCCTACCACCCTAAATAGAAATGGACATCCTATTGAGGTGACAGTGATAGTATTAGTCTCATGTTTCACAATTGTTCTCTCTTTTACCTTTCTCTTCTATCAAAGTACAAATTTCGCGATAACAAGCCCTATGGGTAAGTTGGTGTAATTTGGTACCTCAACTTTCTAGGGCCGTAACTTTTGCATACGACCTCCATTTTAGGTGCATGATATCTCGTTGGAAAGGTATTTCAGAGAACTACACATTATGGTGTCAAACTTTGAATTTGTCTTCAGTTTGTCTGTGGCGAGCCAAAAAAAAAATGTTTAGGGCCCCAAAACGGCCCCGAAAGTACATCAATATGTGTTGACATGAAAACATACAAAATATGCCAGTTTGATTATGTGAGAGGCCACCTGTATCCACCTGGAGGATGTGTGGGGATTCAGACATCCCCATAAGTGTAGAACCCATAATTACAAAGAAATACAGAAGAACATGTTGAACAAAAAACGGACACAAGGAGCTAGTTGGAATATGTGGGTGGCCACCAATATCCACCTAGATCAACAGTACACCAGTGGTTTTACATGGAAACCAAAAGTGGGAGAAAACCACAGAATGTTTTTTCTTATATGTCTTGAAGAATTACATTCATTGGAAGAACCAACTTCCTTTGTTTTCCAGTTGTAACTGGAAGGAGGCTCCAACCCCCTAGTTTCTCAGGCTACAACCTGAGGGAAGCTCCAACTCCCCAATTCTCTGGCTACAACTAGAAGGAATCCACAACCCCCTATGTTCTCCTGCTACAAACGGAAGGTGGATAAAACCACTTGTCCTTGCCATGTCCAAGTGCCCTGACGTAGAAGTAGAATGATAGAACCACTATCACACTATCACTGTGATATATACCACTGTAACAACCTATACCAATCAACTTCTAATCAACATGTACCATAAACAAGTGCATCAACCATGCATCAACCTATACCAAACAACCTGTAATCAGCATGTACCATAAACAAGTGCATCAATAATGCACCAACCTGTACCTCAACCTGTACCATCAATGAGTGCATCAACCATGCACCAAATATGTACCAGTCATGCATCAAATACACATAAACTATGACTCATAATTATGTACCAACATCATCAACTATACACCTCATGTATGTGCCAACTCATCAATTACTTTTCTCAACCATGTACCCAACATGTACCTCAACCAAAAGACCTCATCAATTTCATCATCTA
>SNQJ01S0030473.1:113806-141698 GCA_010110895.2 Picea sitchensis | reverse complement strand
GATCACATACCTACAAACCTTCCTTAACTTTAACAACAAGAGACTAGCATTTTCATCAAACTTTACTTTAGTCTCACATGACTAATTTTGGATTAGTCAAAAACTCTAACTTGCAATAATCATAACTATGTACCTATAATGAATAAAGATCTGAAAATGGTACACAATGTTCTTTAGTGTCTTTTATGCAATTCCTCCAGATTTCACTACTTGGAACCTCTCAGAAAAGGATTTATAGAAAAAAATGGCATACCTTGTTGAATTTTGGCTTATTCTAGAGAGTGAACTTGTAGAACATGCCCCGCACGAAATTTTTGTTGTATGGATCTAAGAATTGTACAAAGAATACTAAAGACTGTACTCTAACCAATACATTTGGTCTTACTGAATTTGGATCTGTTATGAAGAATTTATGACATTTTTACCCGACACACTTGGTTTAAACTAGTTTCAAGACTAGCCACAAACCCTATTTTCCACGACATGTAAAAAACGTTATTTCGACAATGGTGATATGACTTGTAAATAACATACCTTAGAAAGCATCATCAAAAGAATTATCCTCCCTTGAATTTTGTCCTTATTTACTTCACCTTCCCTCTGAAATTCAGCTTAGATATCCTTTGGTTACCTCAATCCCCTGTAGATATTCAATATGCTCAAGTGTGATTAAAATGAGAGAGCCTTGCCTCTTATTTATACTTTCATGTAACTTCCTCAAGGTGTTACCTTTTAACCATCTTAACCCACTTTCCTTATTTTAGGGTTAACCCACTTCTAACCACTTGTCCATTTAGTAATTTATCCATTAACTTTATTATTTAAATAATTTATTCTGTATTCACTTTGACTTATAGTACACTCATCATTTCACTTTATTATTTACCTTCTAAAAACTCTTAAACCACTTTGTCTGCTTTGACCTTTTGGGGCTTCTAGATGACTCATGAGGGTTCTCCAACTTCACATAGCCATAACTCTCTAACCGTGAGGAGTTATGTGATGTTCCACATACCACTAGAAATGGAATGACATGTACTATCCATCTAGAATATTCTTACCTAAAAATATATCAAAACTCATATCATTATCCATCAAACAAACTTGGGTCCATTACCCAAACCTTTGTTCTACCGAAATTTTCTATCGGACTTTCTTCAAGGGTTGACATCAATGACAACCAACCATCCTGAAAATATAAGTGTCAAATGATGAAACCATTGCCACACTATCCCTGTGAGATATACCATTGTAAACCTATACCATTATGTTCCAACAACCTATAACCAACCTGTACCAATAACATGTATACAACCTATACCAATAACCTGTAATCAACTTGTACCAATAACACATACCAACATATACCAACAGCCTGTACAAATAATCTCCTCAATAGATCGGATTTGATAACATAGATCTCATACCCAATATCACCATAATATCACTCAAACCATGTGCATCTATGTCTCTCTAGTCATGTGCCATACATGTGCATACAATCATAATCATGTGTAATAAACCCTCACATGGACCAGACATCAAACCTTTACTAATATGCAGCCTCAAACTAAACCAATAACCTCAGCAACACGTCACAACCAAAAGACCAATATCCATATGCCAAATAACAACAACAAAATAACAATTGTATCCCTCAACAAAACTGATATATGCAACAATATTGAACAGCCAATACCATCTCAAGAGCTAAACCCTATCTCACAAAACATACCTCAAACAAGATGTGCCATATCTCTCATAAATAGACTCCAACCATGTTGTTTTTGTGGTTTTTTTTCCACAATTTTGTTGTCACAGTTCTGTGCCATGATTTTGCTTCCGCGATTTTGCTGTTGCAATTTTGTTGCCGCAATTTTTCTGCCGCGATTTTTTTGCCACACTTTTTCTGTTGCACTTTTTCTGCGGTGATTTTTTTCCGCACTTTTTTACTGCACTCTATCTGCTGCGATTTTTCTGTTGCACTTTTTCTGCCGCATTTTTTTTGTCGCAAATTTGATCTATCAATAATACCTCCCAAATAACCTTTCACAAATGATATTCAATGAAGTTCAATAGAGACAAATGAGAGAGGCTTGTCCTTTTTCTTTATACTCTTCATGTCTTCCTCTAGAATTTTCCTTGCAACAACTTTATGCCTTTATCCATCTTCTAGGGTTAACCCACTAACCCACTTTTGTCCACTTAACCACTTTGTCCACTTTGACTACTCAACCTTTGTCCACTTAACTTAACCACTTTACCACAAATAGTAAGTTCTCCACTTTTAGTTGCAACTAAATTTATTATTTAATTAATTTCTTTTGCAACCACTTTGACTTATCCATAAATAGTAAACTCACCACTTCTTGTTGCAACCGCTTTATTATTTAAATAATTTCTCTTTGCAACCACTTTGACTACTTTATTTTTTAAATAAATTCTCTTTACTCGCAACTTCTTGTTGCAACTAACTTTTCTTTAACTATTCAATTCATAACTTGTTTTCCCTTAACTAACTTCTTGTTGCAACCACTTTATTATTTAATTTATTTCTTGGTCAACAACTTTGACTATTCAATCTTCTCATCACAACTACTTTACCATAATTACCAAACTCACAACTTCTTGTTGCAACTAATTTATTTCTATTTATTTTCTTAATGCAACAACTAAACCCATGACTAACTTCTAGTTTCACCCACTTTTACTAGTCAACTTCTTCTAGGAGTTTTTAGAATAATTTGAATTCTTTGACCTTCTAGGGACTTCTAGATAACTCATGAGGGTTCTCCAACTTCACAATTCCATAACTCTCTAACCGTGAGGAGTTATGTGGTGTTCCACATATCACCGGAAATGGCATGACATGTAATATCCATATAGAATAGTATTACATGTATATTCATTGATATTAATTACATTATTCCTCAACCAAACTTTGGTTCCTTACCCATACCTCTAGAGATACCGGAATGTGCTACCGGACATACTCAAAGGTTGACATCAATCTCTAAGGGTTGAAATCAATCTAAAACATCACTCTTCAAGGGTTGAAATCAATGACAACCAACTATCCAATTGTCCATCAATCTAGACCAATTGTCTCACACATAAAAATACCAAAAAAAAAATGTGCTAGTAATCATGTTTGGAAAAGGAAAGAAGATGCATATTTTTTCTAAGGAGATAGTTGGAGAAAGGAATTATTTTCCTCAGATAAGTTTAATTCATCTTCAGTGTTCAAGACTCCAAATATGTGAACAAATGTAGAGGAACAAAGTCATATATGTTCATTGTCTCTTTCCAATGATTTGTAGCCTTGTGTGGCAATATTTCATTATGTAAAAGTCATCATGACTCAGCTTTGTAAGGTCTGTGATAGTTGATAAAAAAAATATAGTTACATGTTTTATCTCCTCTAATTGTGTTTTAGTGAAAGATTGTTGCACTATAAGTCCTCATTTGTAGGTTCATAAAGAATGTAAGATTGAATTGGATACATCATGTATCTATACTATTCTCCTAGAGAACTAGAGAGCATCGTGGTTGGGTATCTAGGTGTCTCGGTAGATGGAAATATGTCCATAGGATGGCTACTTGTTCAATCTCTACAGTCAGGTTGATGTTAGGCCCTAAATAGGCTCCCAAACAATCTGTGTGGTATGAGTATGAATCCCAAAGGTATGGTTGGTTCCCAATGGGAATGTTGTTCTAGATCAAAGTTTTACAAGTGAACGGAGGAGCGTCAACATTCGATTATGAGAACCCACAATTCATTTTTGATATTCAGAGATGTTTATATTTGGCATCATCCACCAACATTTTGGGTTTGTTTGTAACACTACCTTGAGTGGTGATTTTTCTCATTTCATTGTGTATTCTCACAAGCATGCTATGGTATCCATGACTCTAGGAGTTTGTATTTCTTCTTTTGGAAATTACTCAGGGACTCAATGTCTCTATGCTAGATTTTTGTTGGAGTATATACTTCAACATATTCATCATTTGGATCACACTACTTTGTATGGACTTCAGTTGGTTTTGAGCATTCCTATGATCCTATATGGATTTGGGTTCCATTATGTTTATCTACATAACAAACATAGATCTTGGTTTCCATCTACATCAAAAATCACTCAACAAGATCAACATCTACATTTTGCTCATTTTGCATCGACGATAACAACAACATTTTCCCTCTCCCATGATAGAAATGGAGGTCGATGCTTCTTTGGTTGGAAGGAGTGATAGGGATTCTAGTAAAACCTTGCAGACACATTTCAAGTGAAGGATTTCTAAATAAAACATTGCAGACACATTTGGAAGTATAGGAATGTAGATCCAATTATACAATTAAAAACATTGGATAAAGTTTACTTCTAAACTAGAATACAACTAAAAGATCAAACCTTTGATGAACAATGAATAAGAGATATGTAGTAATAAAGGAAAATATTCTAGAATAGAAAGCATGAGTGTTAGTAATGCATGTGTCTTAAAAAATCATGCATCATAATGCAACAAATATTCATGCAACCTCTTGGAAAAGATTGATCCCTAAGGAAGATTAGGCACACAATAAATCATATAAACATGCTTTCTCACTAGGATATTGCATAGTTTAATTTCAGTTATGATTTATCACACCCTTCAAGTGTCTTTGTATTCCAAGAAAGATAGGGGGTGAACAATGTCTCCTTTTCCCCTTTATCGACATATTTTATGTATTCTTGCAGTATCCTTTGCCCTTTTGAAGTTTTTTCTCATTCTCTGACTCTCCAATCATTTGTAGTGTTCCCAGAGTCACCAGTTCAATTCAAGTGCATGATATCAATTGGACATCTACACCTACATAATCAAATCATTCATGTCATAAGGCAAGTTTTAACTGTATCAAAAAAATGGAAAGAATAAAAAAAGAAACTATGCAGAAAATTTTATTGCAGATTCAAATATATATTTGTAAGAAAGGTTTCTAGGTGTTATGTCCCATGAATATATCAATTTTTCTAGGGATTTTATTTCTTAATCTTTGTCCTCCAACTTTTAGGCAAACAAAATCTTCAAGTTTGAACAATATTTGTGTGCAATGCATTCTTAAGATAAGACTACAAAAACAAGTTAAGCATGATATACTAAAGACAAACAATCACATGGATTGTTATTTTAATCCATTTACAAATAATAATTTGGTTTATCCTTCAAATTAAGGAATCCTTCTAGTTTTAACCAGCGTCTAGCATAGCATAATATAATTGAAAAACATAGCTGACTAAGAAAATTCTTATAGAAGAATACACTGACAAAGAATTCTTAAGATATAAATCATCAGTTAAGCCTATATTTTGGTTCCCATTTAGCGTCCATTGGAAAGGTAATGCTTCAATTAACAATAACCCATACCTACTCGGTTACCTCAAGTCTAAACTTGTATCTTACCAATTTTGTGTCACCACAACCCCAACAAAAAAGAGGAGTCAACCACCTTGAATCTTCTTTGGTTGGTGGAAGTTATTTTGAGCGAAAGATAACTCTAGTCAAGTACCAATGACATTGGGAAGGTGACTGTGGTGATTCTATAATGTCGGGGAAGAAAATTCTCTTGAGGTTCTTAAAGATTACTAAATATGTTGAAATATTCATGAGAGGCCCTATACCATGTATCTATTGCAGAAAGGTCGATGTTCTTGAGGTTCAATTTTTTTTTCAAGCTGAACATGGCCATCAAAATATAAAGTTCTTTCTAGCATCTTGCATGAGATGGAACAAAGAAGCTTATGAGAGAATATGTTCTATTTTATGTCTCTAGTCTTCTCATCATCTTCAACGTAAAATGCAAGTATCATGTCTATTGTCAGTGAACAAGTTATCTAATTTTCAATAGTATGAGGCCTAGATGCCTTATTCGATCAAATAAAATCCCACTATCGATTGTCTCTTTAAATTTGAATTATGGATTTGGTATGGTTGAATCTTGACCAGGTTCCATCTCTAACCAAAACAAATTTCTACTTCATGCATAAAGGAAAATGGAAAGATAAAGCTACCCATGACATTTCCTTCAGATTGTTCATGAGCTTAGAATTTCATATCAATAGGTAGTATTTCTATAGATAATTGGTTGAATTTTATATATATACATTCCATCTAGTTAAGCTTGAAAGTACATTTGTGGTCAATTTTGTAGCACCCCTATAAAATTGAACTATTTTGAATACTAGTGTCTTACCTCCATTGGGAACTGTGTTTAAAATTTAGGTTATCAAAAGAATTAGAAATGGGAGATATTCATGCCTCCACATCCAAATATGTACATGGTCCATTATAACACAATTGGTTATTTTGTGGAGGAGTATCTTTGAACATATGAAATTGAAATTTACTTCCTTTTATTATGCAAAGAAGACTCAGATAGTCAGTACCCTAAATGTTCTTCTCTAATCATATGCCCAAAACTCAAAATATAATCCATTCAGTTCTACATGGAACAATTATTTGTTTGGGAGCTCATGAATATTCTATTCTAACTTTATCAATGATGCAGAGTTTTGTACGACAGATACTTCTTCAAAAGTTCTTAATTGTGATCTCCAACATATCGATTTACGGGTGTTGGTGCTAAGGTGAATGTCACCAAAGTGAAGAGAGTCTTCTTTCAAGTCTTTTCAAAAATGATTATGCACATGGATTAGTTATAAAATCAAAGGCAAACCAAAATCAAGACAAACTTCAAATTCAAAAGCAAAGCAAAAGATATTATTCAAAACGAGAAAACTCCTATGCAAAAGAAACTACAAGTAAAGTAAGTTATCCTAGAAAAAAAAAACTAATCACATATTGAATGCCTTTTATTTAAGAAACCAAAATAAGCCAAAATCTTATTCTGAAAATAGGAATGAAAATAAAATCTATGTTCCCCCTACTCTAACCTAACCTACACTAGCTCAACAAAGACTATGTGAAGTCATAAAGCCAAAATATAACCATTTAATTACCTCGATATTTACAGGAGTATTAGGGCATTGTGTATATGCATATGGCTAAGGTATCACATAATGTTTGATGGAAAGAATTAAAACATTATAAAGTAGGTCCAAAATAGAAATCATTAGATACTTACTTGTTTGAGGAAACCATCGAGCAAAAGATAACTCCAAGAAATCTCACTTGATATCATCAAAGTCATTTGGGCAATGTTGGATTATTGAAACGGAATCTGAGGGTAAGTGCAATAATTTCTCATGAATATTAACTTGTGATTTTGAAGCAAATCTAGCTAGCCTTGTCTCTTGAATCAACTCTTCATTTCATTTATCTTGCATGATGACGGGCTGTCTATTTTTTTGTTGTTCCCCTGTGAGGATATGGAAATTATTTGCATACTTCATGCTTAATCTCTTCTATCATTGACATGTATGGATAGACATTATTAGTTTTAGATTGGATAGGAAAACTGAATGATACATTGATGTTCAAACACATTTTTTAAACAAAAATATAATCATCAAAAACAAGGTTATCATGGTCAACTTTTGTTTCATTATATTCCTGAAATTCTAATTGCAAGGAATTTTCGATCTCACCCTGGATGGATTGTTACTATCAATGGATATTTGATCAATTAAACTTGGAACTCTTCTTTCTCTCCTTCATCACTTATTTTTGTATTCTCGAAATAAATATGTAAATATTTTATTGTATGATGAGTCATTGTATTCTCCTATAAGTGGACATTATCAAATGGATTTGTGTAGAGGGTATAGAAATCTCCAGACTCTGGAAATGACTTGATTTCCTCAATAGGAGAGTTTTCATAGACTACGACATATTGATTATTCTCTTGATATTCAGGGTGAACAATAATAGAATTTCCAAAGAAACATCACTGGTCTGTTCCCACTCTGAGATTAATTAGTTTCGAAATCTTGTAGGAAATTTCCTTGTTTCAATAACATGGTACTAGTTAGGAATCATGTTTTCTCTATCTTCTTTCCTCAGTTCATGATTTTCATGGGAGGATATATGCTCTTTGTTTTCCAATGCTAACCTATCAATTGAGTCTACAACAACCCTATAAATTGATTATTTGTTAAACATGGGTTTGAAATCATCCTTTAAAATACTACCCTTGAGTTGTGATGTGAAACTACATTGCATAGTACAAAAGACCCAAAGATCAACATGTGTGTTCTCTATGACTGGAAATATTTCCTCGTGATTGGGGGTGGTTGATTTATCATTCTGTAAATTTGAATTAGAGCACCAAAACTAATTTATTGCAAATCAAAAACCTGTGCATTCTTTAAATGGTTTTTTTCTATGATATTTTTCAGACCAGTGCCTCCCAAGCTATTAGTTTCAATGAGGGGAAAACAATTTTCCTCAAGTGATTGTGCCTCTCTTATTGGTCATTGCAATGGGTTTGTCTTAGAAATCAGTGAGTGTCATATATAAGGGGGGGGGATCCCAGGATGCTACCAATATTTCTCATCATTTGAGGGTAACTTATATTCTTAAGGGATAAAGAGAAGGTATGCAAACCAGTCAAGGGTTTTTTATTCAGATGGTTTATCATTGTTAGGGAACATATGGTAAATTTGCATAACCTTGCAAGATAAATCGTCTAGAGGTTTGTTTTTGTTCCTACAGATTCCTTCAATTTCACTACATATACATTCATAATCATAATTGTAATGAGAATCACTAAATATGTCCATGAATTGTTTCCAACTATTAATTGATATGGTTGGTAATGTCTTATACCAAGCCTTAAATTATACTTCCAATGTGAGGGTAAATAGTCGGCATATTTCATTGTCCTAAACAATTTTAATATTCATAAATGAAGTATTACATTGTGGATCCATGATGTATATAAATATAAATCAAATATAATGGCCATGAAAATATACAAAGTGGATCCATTCCAAAGACAAATTATAGCCACGAACGAATATGCAATGGATCTATGTTTCAGAATATATCCGAAGGATGACTGAAATAGTGGGATGAAAAGATTGATCCTTCAAAAGTATCGGTGTCATATGGATGAGTGGTAATATCTCATGCAACTCGTGTTGAAGCAAAAAGAAAAAAAATTACTAAGGCCCAAGGTCTTCAATCTAAACCTGCCTAAGGTATGAATCTACGCCATGTGAATAAATGAGTTGATGTCGAACATGGGAGAAACCATTTCATTACCATTTATTTATGTATACCAGTAAAAAACATGAGATAACCCATGTTGGCATAGGGGAAGACCCAGGGTTCAACGCTACAACAACGCACCAACAAAACTCTAAATACTGGCCCTTTCGGCAACACCTGCGAAGCAGATGAAGTCTCACCCGAGGTAGAGGCAGGAGTGGTTGCAGGACTCAGATGTCTGCAACCTTAGCTGGGACACAGATCTATGATTATAACACCTTAATAGAGCACTTAGTAATTACAATTCGTTAATATTCATCCTTAGTTCAAATTGCAGCTAAACCCTAACAACAGATCAACGCAACATTCACACAGATCCAATGGATTTGAGCACTAAGCATACCAACAGAGATCAAATCTAGCATTTGTTCACATTATTCAGCACTAAGCTATCATATCAGGTTCATCTATCATCTAACAGTGCACTAAGCATTGGATCACATAAACAAGAGAGAAATCATAAATCACAAAGCATTCATAACACAGGATATACGTGGTTCACCCCCTCCCTCGGGCTACGTACACCAAATCTTTGTCTTCTTTATTATCTTCTTTCAATATTCTTACATGCACAAAGCCTTCAAATCAACTCCACAGAGGACATGAGATCTTCCCACCTCACCAAATCCTCCTTCCCCGAGTAGATCTAGGCACAGAGTCGTGCACAGTATTTTACAATTGCTTGCACTTAGCCTTGCAAGTCTCACACAGTGCACACAAATCCAAATCACACAGATCTACTTTTGCACTTAGCAACAATGGCTCACACTGACTAGTCACTACTTCTTACATCGCCTAAACATATATTTATTCATTACAAAATAGGCCTAAGCATGGGTAAACCCATGGGCCTACATCCGCATACCCATTACATAAGCCCAAAACCCAAAAATCCCCAAAAGGGGGGCGAGATCCCGCGATATCCACTTCGACTTGTGCTCTGCCTTCGACAGCCTGTCGAAGTCCCAAAATGATCAAAAATGACCAAGGGCCCTCAAAACTTGGTCAAGGAACAACAAGCCCCCAACACTCACATGTGACTCGTCCCGAGTCACTCTAATATGGGTAGCTCTGCCCCAAAAGCCTCGAGCTTGGCTCAAGCAGCTTTGACCTATTGTTGTGCCACGACCTCCTGCTTAGCGAACTCTTGGATTACTGCTTCGTTGACAGGTCCCCCTAAGCGTTGTTCATCTGTAGTGACGACTTGCTCCAGTTCTTCTCCTCGGCCTTTGATCTCTGTGAATAGTTGGTAAGCCTCATCCTGTATTGGTTGGAGCCTCTGAGTTACTTCCATGACTCTGCTCTAAATGGTGTGGACTTGCTGATGGGAAGTGCGTTGTTCTTAGGATCGCTTCATCCTCTCAATGGTTGCAGGGGCTTCAATTGCACCTGTATTGTTTTTACTTGCTGCTTCACCTCCTAGAGTTGTGACTCCAGTGCCTTCAACTCAGGATCCTCAGTGAGTCGCTCATAAGTTTGGGCACTACGATCACTCTGTTGTTTACATTCCATGGTGGGGCCCTTTATTCTTTCAACTGCGCCTTGAGCAGTCGCTTCTCTTTGATCTTGCACATCATGTGGAGTACCGGGCATTGTTCTTAGCTCTAGATATGTGTTTCTCTACTAAAGTTGTTGGATGGTTTTTGCGAGCTACACTACTTGGTGTTCTACTGGTTCTTCCTCCTTCTGCTCCAAGCCCATCATAGAGCAAATTTCTCTGTTGACTTCTTATTTTACTTTGACCTGCTCAGCAAGCATCTTTTCTTTCTCCTGTTGGATCTGTGCTCTCTCTTCTTCTAGCTTCACTTGAAGAGTGTCCTTCTCCTGTTGCGCAATCCTACATTTCTCTATAACTTCCTCATGTGCTTGTTTCAGGGTCATTGTGGCCTGGTATTTCTCATATTGTGCTCAATGAAGGCGGGCTTCAATCAAATCAACCAGTCTACAGAGTTGAGCAGGCTCATCTCCCAACTCTGGATCGTTTGAGGGCAGGGGCGCAGTGGACACTGCGTGGCTCGAATAAAGAGATTGTTGTACACCTCTTATTTATGCTTCAATTATATCATACATGGCTTCTTATTTTGCTTCATTTCTTTGAAAAATTCTTCTGAGGCATCTCCTACAGCTGAAATAATGAAGTTGAAGTCATCGACCATGAGTAATTTCTGCATCTTTGGTTTATTGAAATTGGATTTCTTCCATGATGAAGGTTTTGTGGGGGAAACCTTCCTTTTCTTAGATGGATCGGTGTCATCAAGGAGATTCTTTGGCGGTGTTACTTCGCCTTGTTTATCTTCTTCTTGTTATTTTTCCTCTGTGTTCACTTCGTCGTCACCTCCTCTGCTAGGTGACTTGGATGTAGTCTCTTCTGATATGTTGTGTACTTCATGTACATCTTGCTTCTTTTTCTTCCTGTTGTTGCTTGGGGCATCATACTCTTCACAAGTAACCATCGGGTTTCTAATAAGGTTCGGGTCAGATAGCTCTACGGGGTCATCAAGGATGAGGAGTTATGTAGGCCAGTCTTTAATGATTTCTTCCATGTCCTATGTAGTGAGCTTGTAGTAGTAATGAAGTTCTTCTTTACTTTCATTGACATGTGCAATAATATAAATAAAATGCCTATCTGCGTGGAATTTCATAAGAGGACTGAACCTGTCCAGGGTGTTCGGCGTCATACGAGGGAACGAATCAATAGCCCTCCTAATATGCAGGTAGTAGGTATGAAATATTGTGTTTGACTGCCACTTCTTTCCCAAATCACTCGAATACCAGAGCATGGTGAACTTCGCAGCGAGCGGCTCGAATGGCTCGTTCTTAGGGAAGGTCGCACCTTCCGGCATCTCCTAAGCAGTAAACGTGATGGGGATCAGGAGCCATATGAAGTGAAACTCATAGCCCTGATCCTGAGCTTCTCGGAAATCTAGTTCGAGTTGGTTAACTAGGTACTTCGCCCAGTTCATATGTAGGCCTTCCACGCATTTCCCAGCGAGGTCAACAACAAACCCTGTAACCTATGTGGGTCTATTCTTTCTTACTAGCTTTCCTACAATTAATTGGCATGCTAGCCGCACTACGCCATTCTGAATGGAGGTTTCCTTGTAGCCTGGCATCCCCTTCTCAACATCGTTGTATGTTTCTTTAATCGTCTGTGCCAAGGCGCGGTCTACAGCTTTTCCTAGGTAGAAGTCTTGTGGGTCTGGTCCCTGCATGCTCAGTTCAGTGATCCTATGGATCAACACCAGATCGATAGTGATATGTTTGTCCAACCACAGATAGCCACCGTGGAAGCATGACAGCAGGAGCTTAACACAGACGTTAACCTCCTGGTGCCTTCCAAAATTTGGAATCTTCATTACATTCAAAAGGGTGGACTGCACGAGGTTCATGGTCCACGGCTGAGGGATGATTTTTGTCTTCTTTCCCTTCATCTTGGTCAGATATTTATGAGGTATGAGAATGCCATAGCTCTTATGGTCTCCCAGGTTATAGTCACTAATATTCAAGGTTGGAATCCTCTCTAGTTGTGGTCTGACTGCACGCATCCCCTTCGGGAGATACACAATGATGACGGTGTAGTTGAAGTCCCTCAAGACACTATCGTGACTCACTACACCGGCCAAGGGTGGGATGTACTCGGGTAGGATGGACGGTAATAACTTCGTATTCGCCAAGTCATCTCTATGTTTGGTTCTCTTCTCAGTCGCAGCTCGGGATGGTCCAGATCTGCGAGCAGTCAACAGGGAGGCTTGCACTCCTCTCATCGATGAATCTTGTATGCCCACAGACATTACCTTTTTAGTCATGAGTTCGGTGAGTATCTCCTTCACAGACTCTTCGACTACGCTAAGTTATTCGTACATACACGCTCGTGGCTGACTATCTCGGGTTGAAGAGCAACTTCTCAATGCAACGGGATAGATGGCGATATCTCGATGATCACTGCGTGAAATCAAATAATCTGTGAGCTCAGATAATCACGAGTGGAAAAAGTGTTCTCAGTGCAAGGCTCGATGGAATAAGTAGACAACTAGGTAACAGATCTTTCCAACGGCCGAGAAGCCTTCATTAATTCATTTTTTTCCGTTACGGTGCGGTCCCAACGGTCTGATGGCGATATTTATGGCCATAACTACTATTCTAACCATTCAGGTCATCGGGCTAACGGTTATAATGCCTCCAACAGTCATATTGCTTCGCCATGGCGAAGTGCCATGTTGTGCTATACTAGTATCCCGGTGAATTTTAGATTCTGGAATCCTTCCTTCTGTGCAGTTCCTTCTAGAACTTTCTGTAACTTTTCTATCTTTGATTTCTTCTTATTGAGCTTTCTATCCTTCTTCTCGGTGATCTTCGTCTCAATATTCCTCTTTCCATTCTAATTATGATCTTCTCTGGGCATAGTAACTTTGCATTGTTGATGGTCTTTAATAGGGTTCAAGGGAAATACTTCTTCTCTGTCTGGTGTAGGTGCTCTACTCTCTCGTACAGATAGGTGTCTCAAATCCTCATGTGTCCTTTCAAATTCGACATCCAAGTTTCTGGTTCTGAATAACTCTGACCTGTTCTCTTGTTCTTCAATCAAATGTGTGATCGTCCTAGTCATGAAATATTTTAATTATTGCTTCTTCTGCTCTAAGACTTCCTCTTCTATTCTTCTGGATTGATCCTTTTCGATCCAAGGTTTTCCTAGTAACATAGAAAATGGGGCATTATTCTCAATAAATTTAAAAACCTCAAAATCTTCTTTTGTCGAGGTTCCATGAGCAGTCATAGATATTTGGGTAAGTCTTCCACATAGGGTTATCATATTTCCTCTAAATAATCCTATTCCTCCCAATGAAGGAATCATAACAGGCTTCCGTCAAATTTCCCAAGTTATTTCTATGATGACATTCACCTGTGTTTCCTCATATAGAATGCAGTCAATGTCGAAGTCTCCTATTCTTGTTTCTATGCATTCTTTTTCTTTGAAGATCTCTCGTAAGTTGATGTTTTTGTGATCATTCAAGGTTTCGTTCATTTGCAATAGTACAGTTTCTGATTCTTTCTGGGGTTCTTCCATGACCTTAGTTTCTTGACCTTCCTTAGGGTTTTCTTGTCTCATATTCATTCTTTCAACCTTAGCAATCATTCTAGGGCAATCCAGAACTTCATGATCCATAGCTTTACAACAAAGACAATTGGGTCTTCTACCAGGGCATTCCTTAGAAAAATGTCCCAGTCTTCTGCAACTGTAACAAAGAGTCAATCCTCTTTTTCTCTTAAATGATCCCCATCCTTTCCTCTACTGTGCACTAGGATCATGGTAGATAACCTGCAAAATATTCTTTCTAGGATCCTGCATCCATTCGTTAGTCCAAACATTCTTTCTATGCATAGGAATAACGTATATTTCACTATTCTTATCAGATCTACTCATATCAAATATTCCTTCTTCTAGTTGTGCCCTAGTTTTCAAGCTAGGACAAAATTTATCAAACATACCTAGATCCATATTTTTAAAACAATAATTTCTACTTATCTTACCTTTCTTAGAGCACAAAGATTCAAGATCTTACCTCTTTTCTTCAGATCGGAATTCTCTTCTTAGCACAGAGTTTCACAATCCAATTAGAGTACTGCAAACTAGGGAAACAAATCTATGCACGGAGCTTTCATAGTTTCAGGTCAGATTTTTGCACAGATATTCTTCTTCCTCAGTTCCCAGCAATCATAGTTTCAGGTTATATTTTTGCACAAAGCTTCTTCTTCCTCAATTCCCAGCAATCATAGTTTCAGGTCAGATCTTTGCACAGAGCTTATTCTTCCTCAGTTCCCAACAATCACGGTTTAAGGACCCGGAAAAGGAACCATTTATTGGCACAGAGGCAGACCCAGGGTTCAAAGCTACAAAAACGCACCAACAAAAGCCTAACTATTGACCCTTTCGGCAACACCTGCGAAGCAAATGAAGTCTCACCTGAGGTAGAGGAAGGGGTGGTTACAGGACTCAGATGTCTGCAAACTTAGCTGGGACACATATCTATGATTGTAACACCTTAACAGAGCACTTAGTAATTACAGTTCGTTAATATCCATCCTTAGTTCATAGCGCAACTAAACCCTAACAACAGATCAACGTAGTATTCACACAGATCCAATGGATTCAAGCACTAAGCATACCAACAGATATCATATCTAGCATTCATTCACATTATTCATCACTAAGCTATCATATCAAATTCATCTATCATCTAACAACATACTAAGCATTGAATCACATAAACAAGAGAGAAATCATAAAGCACAAAGCATTCATAACACAGGATATACCTTGTTCACCCCCTCCCTGGGGCTACATCCACCAACTCTACATATTCATTATTAGCTTCTTTCAATATTATTACATGCACAAAGCCTTCAAATCAACTCTACAGAGGACAGGATATATGTGCACCTCGCTAGATCCTCCTTCCTCGAGTAGATCTAGGCACAGATACATACACAGTCTTTTACATTCACTTGCACTTAGCCTTGCAAGTCTCACAAAGTGGGCACAAATCCAAATCACACAGATCTACTTTTGCACTTAGCAACAATGGCTCACACTGACTAGTCACTACTTCTTACATTGACTAGACTTCTATTTATTCATTACAAAATAGGCCTAAGCATGGGTAAACCCATGGGCTGACATCCCCATACCCATTACATAAGGCCAAAACCCAAAAATCCCTAAAAAGGGGCCAAGATCTTGCGATCTCCGCTTCGACTTGCGTTCCACCTTCGACAGCTTGTCGAAGTCCCAAAATGGTTGAAAATGACCAAGGGTCCTCAAAACTTGGTTAAGGACCAACAACCCATCGATAATCATAACGGACATCAAGGTACCTAATACATTCTAGAAAGTGTGAATAGATGTGTTGATGTTGAACGCTTGTAAAAACTATCGATCAAGGGACATTGATGTATTACCTCTATCAATAGCAAGGGATATAGCCACTTATGGTTACAATACCCAAGGTAATATAAAGTCTTTAGATCCATTCCCAAAGAAAATGAGTCAAATTCAATGGGAAGATATCTAATGGAAGGAGGGAATTAAGACATCCCCCATCATCCATCACAATTTAACATAAGGAGAAATATTTTGAAGGTATCGGATGAAAAATCTAGAAGAACACACCACTGAGTATGTCTCTCTCATGCATCAAATAGAATAATGCACAAAAGAGAAGCAATGAACAATAATAAAAGTTTTTGACAAAGGTGAGGACTTCCACCAATGATGAAAATGGAAACCAAGGTACAACACAAATCCCAATATGTGAATAAAGTTTTTGATATCGAACACGTGGGAAACCACTCAGTTATCGACCAATTATGAAATTTCATCTACTGAGTGCAAGGTAACCTACCAAAAAATAGGCCCAGGTTGTTATGAATCTAATTCAAACTCTCAGATAAATGTGTCATATTCAATAAGATATGATCCACCAGTGAGAAGTCAATGGGGACCTTCCACACTAGTACAAGTAAAGGACAAATATATTGATAGTATTAAGAACAACTTGACAACTAGGAACACCAACATTGATAGTCAATAAATTTGAGGGATGGCCAACATAGGCTAAAAATTCCCTTGAACATAAGCATGACACAACAATGACTTCAGAAACATTTGACACAAAGTGGAACAATGATATAAGTATGTGACACGAGAGGTATAAACAAACTCTCCAGAATGACTAGAAGAGTAACCAGCTAGAGTAGTAATATTAAGGCCCTTGGGCCCCTATGTTAAGGCCCTAATAAGCATTCATTATTAGTTTATTTGTTTATTTGTAGGTTGGCTAGAACCTTTCATTGTACCCTTTTATTATAATTGTACCCTTTGTCTCCTATATATGTACCAAGGAGACCTAGTCTTAGGATCATCATATTTTGTCTTGTGAATTAGATACATTGTAAAAAGGAGGTTTCCCCCTTGAAGTGGATTGTATTCATTGAATTTTTATCATTTTCAAGGTTCTTGGTTCATAACATTTGGTATCAAAGAGATGCAAGAGCACTGAATTCATCCTAGAGATGTCATGGTGAAGGTAACTACAGAATGTGACAGTGTTGTTATGATGGTGATTTGTAGTTGTAGGATATGAATCGATGCAAAATGTGACAGGCCACAGGAACTGACAACATTGCTACAAATCATAATAATTTTGAAGATAGTGGTAGTGGATAATATTTGAGCATTGTTATAGTATGCACACATGGGTTCATATTGAGGATTAGCGTGTTGTTGCAGAAGCAATTGTGGGCATTATGACTCAGGTGGAATCACCCTTGGTTGTGAGACTTCTCCATGTAATGCTATGGAATTTAGCATGAGAGAAAATAGCAATGATCATGAGGAAATTTGTGTGCATTGGCAGAGGGAGTCTATAGGACGTGTTGAGGAAGGAATGCAATGTTGAGTGGAAGTTGGAAGGTCACGTTGTAGGAGAAGAGGATGAATATGAAGATAAAATATGAAAGGGCATGAGTAGTCCATTTGAAAGTTGAAGGAGAACAATTTCTAAAGGTAAATAAAAATAGTGTCTAGTAACTTGTGAGAGGGGAGCTTGCAAGAGAAGGAAATATATCATGAGGAAGTGAGAGAAGAATGGTTGAGGTTTCCATGGCCTTTGGCCTGGAAATCCAATGAAATTGGTAAGATCATATGTGGCCATGAATCTGGTGTATTTTATTCTCAATGAAAATGAATAAAATAATTAGGATTTTTCAGGTTTAACCCGTATGCATACAGATGAATTTGTTGTGATGTTATTTTGTTGTTTTATTGGCATAAATGGATGGAATTTAAATTCAATTGCTTGAATGATTAAATCCCAGTGGAAAATACTTCTATTGTGATATTGTTGTGCAAGTGGGAATGGGTCTATAGAATATTGTGCTTGAATTTGTGATCATCTGCAAGTGGGTGTGAGGTCTTTGGAAATACCATGTTTAGACTGATGATTCTCTACATATGTAGGGGGATTCATTGGTTTATGAACTAACCCTTGATAGCAGGATTGAAGGTACGTTATTGTTGTGAGAGATCAATGTAATATGCTTGTGAGGATGAGCATTGTTGTTTGAATATAAATCTGAGCATGGAGATTTCTTATCTAATCACAGAAGTGTCTCTACGTCCCATAGATGTGAGAGGTATGCATATGGGGATGTTTCCTTGGTTTATAAGTGAACCCTTGGTTTCATTATTATGTGGCATAACTAGAAGGTTTATGCTACGATGAAGGTAACATGAAGATGTTGTGCATACATAACTACTGTGGAATGCATTGTATAGGCTACAACTCTCTAGTTGTAGCAAAAGAATGTAGAGTAGATGGGTTAGTATGGACTCGTTTGTTGTGGTGTCCATTTGTGCGTATGACAGGGGAGTAGGCACGGGTATGTGATAGAAGAGAATGAATTGGTAGATGCACAACCCTAGTGGTTGTAGCATTTCTCTATGTGGAGAAATTTGTGTGATTACATTACCCAGAACAAGGTTTAGAGAAACTATATTTCCAATTGTTCACAAGAGAATGAATTTCCATTGTGTATGCACTCTGACGAGTAGGGGGTGGATTCTCACTACATCAAGTGGTATCAGAGCAAGTTTCATCTCTAGGATGGAAGAATCAGCAAAGGTATCAAGCTAGCTTCATCTTGGGATTAAATAATTTGCAAGGGTGTGAGGATTAGTTACACTCCCAGGGATTAGTTTCCTGATAGTGTTCCTATGTAACCATGGTAGTAAGAAAACCTTCGAGAATGTTGTTTCAGATTCTAGTTTTCACCTACAATTGAATAAAAAATTAGAATTTATGAATGTATTCCAATGCTACCTTGAAATATATATAGATTCAATTGTAGGTGAAAATTAGAATGTAGCTACATGGAACAACATCGATATCTCTTTGCATGAGCTATGAGTAGTAATTTATAATGAATATGGGAAATATATAACAATGGGATTTATTGCAACAAGAATTCATAGAAAAAATAAAAAGCATGTACATGTGATTAAGAATACAATGATGATGATGGCCAATATCAATATCGATCCTTCCATTTCCAATACTTTGTCCCTCCTTTGTCTCCAACAACTATAGAAACAATATGATCAATGGAAAAATATAGTGCAAAAGGATGGGAGATTTCCTAGTAATGGGAGTTGAATGGACCATAAATACGTACCTTGAGAATGTTATATTTCATTCTTCCAAGGCCTCTTGATAAAAAAAATATGCAACAATAGGAGCTAGCTTGTAATTTTTTATCATCTTTGAAGGAATAATTGTTGCAATAGGATTTCTATCATGACAAATCTTGGACTATTATAAACAACCCCACTATAATTGAATTGACTTGTGAGTAATTCATGGATATGATCATGTGACAACTCTCAAATATATTAATTTACATAGAAAGGCTAGGCTATGAAGTAGGAAAAACATGTGACTACTTTATGTAAGAAATGATCTCTATTGTAGACAATTAACTTACTGGAGTGGCTCGCAAGGAACTACTTTTTTTAGTGTTTGTGAATCATCCATAATAATCATGCGATTAAGTTTCCCTGAACAAAGTGATTTCCTAACTTGACCAAAATCTCTTTAAAAGGGCCTTTAAAATTCTTTTTTCACATCTAAAATATTTCACGCAGACATATTGTATATCAGGTTCTTGTTGTAACTACAACATCTCCCATTAAACTTTTCCTCTTCTAGGTAAAATTTAATGGCCCCCCCTATAAAATTTCCACTTAAACTATATAAGATGCAGGATTTTTTATGCTTAGATCTGTCAAGGTCCAAACAACAACCTCACGAGGATATAAATATCCCCCGTTTTTTATAGAGGTGGTACTCCTCTATAAATTCTTTAAAGATTTATCTTGAATATCTTTGTACGGTAATATGAAAATGGGAGAATACTAAATAGAAAACCCCATATCTATGTCACTCAATTAAAATGAAAAAATATTGTTGATTGAAAAAAATATGTATACATCAAAGAATTCCTGAGAAAGGGACCAGGAATCTTCACTCATAAAAATACAATATTCGCAGAAATATTATACATAAATAAATAATAGTTAAAAAAAAGATAAAAATAACTCTCACATACATCACAATATTCAATATGTGTTATCACAATCAAGGAAAGAAAGATAAAAAGCCCACATATGAGATAACTTTAAAAGAGTCTTTTCATTCAAAATAGGATGGAATATGATAGGAAAATTTTAAATGTCTTAAGCTCAAAACTCAGAGTTCAAAAGATATTATTAAAGTTTATCCCCGAAGTAGTTCTCTGGGATTTTTTCAAAAAATAATAGTTTTTGATAGTCTTAAATATAAAATGCATTCGTCCAAGTTCGACTGGGATTGGGGACCATAAAATGAAAGATCAAAACAAGGTTGGACCTGGAAAGAAGACAAAGAGAAATGATAAAAAAATCAATTATGATTTTCTTGGGACAGATAAACACAATTGGATTACTTATGAACAGGAAGAGAAAAAAATCAAAAAGAATGTGATCAGTTCTACTCATTGTGATGGCATTCTCTCCTTGGTTATTTTCCCGCCAATGCTCCTTTTGTATTCTCCTGAATTGTGGTTTTTGATCCATTTCCAACTACCACTTCTTGGTTTTCTTCAATTATGTTGATTAAGGCTTGTTTTAACCAATTCTCAACATAATCCCTCATGGAAGCGACAATTACTTCTTATCTCACTCTTATATCAAACAATGATTCTTATATATTTCAGTAGTCAATTGAAACTTGATGTAATGTATCTTCAATGTCCTCATTCTTGTTCACATAATTGACTAGCCAATTCTCGACCTTGAATTATGAGTATTCCTTAGACCATTGAAATTTTTCACTAATGCAGATTTTAATGTTTCTAATTTTGCATCAAATTTTTCCTTAGTCATAAACACTGGATTCAAAATGATTTGTGTATCATCAACCTCTCGTATAGTTCAAGCTAAGTCAAAATCAATTAATTTTAAATAACATTCACCTTTTTTGACACTTAGAGCATCAAGGTCATCCAATATTTCTTTTAAACATTTTATTATTTTTATCCAACAAGCCTTTAATTGTTTAATGTGAACCAGGGAGGGTAAGTCTTCTTCCTTTCTTTTATGCTCAGTCATATTTAAAACTTTAATCACAAAAGTAGTGATTGCCTCTTTATAAAACCCTTCACCATTTTGCACATCAATTTCTAGGTACTGCTTCAAATTTGACATTTTTTATGCCAAAGAAATAAAATTGTTCGTTAATTCCCATGTCTGGAGAATTAGAGACATTATCTTTTGAATATTCTTTCCAATATATTGTTTGATAGCTGCAAGTAAACTTGATGTTCCTTCCAATTTCGAACTAGACTCTGGTGTGTCATCCAAATTATTCCATGGCTTCATAGTGGTGATTGGACTTGCAAATATTGGAGGTGGCATAAATGCAGTTTCCAATTATTTGATTCTTTCTTTCAAACTGGCGCTTTTACTTTCCATTTTAGCAACCGACACTTCAAGTCCTTCCCCTTGTATCCTTGTTGATGCAAGAAATTTTGGAAGGTGGTACGCCGCTAAGATCTAACTCTGAATTGGATTTTCCTTGAATCCTTTTATTCTTTGAATGGAATCTTTCAAAAAATAATTTTTTAAAAGATCTACCAAATAGAGAATTATGTAATGTGAATGATTCCTCTTCTAAAAAGTCTTGTTCTTGAGTTGCAATTTCAGTTACAACTTCCCTGATCTCTTGAAGTCTCTACTCATTTTCAGGAAATTCTATATTTTCGATATCAACATCCAGATTCATGTCTTCAAGGACAACCTCATCTTCAAGTATGATCATTTCTACCTCTTGTTGGGTACTTTATCTTTTTCTTTTAACCTGAAGTTTATGAGATTCCTCCAATTTTATCTTTGAAGGGTTTTGGTCGCCTCCATCATCAGAATTATTGCTCAAAGACTTCTTTTGTTCGGGTTTCGTTGAGTGAAAAAATTACTTGGGTAGGCTACTTCTCTGTGAAACATTGGGAGAATGAGTACTTCTTTCATTAACCACTCTTCCCCTCTATTTTTGTTGATCTATAGTACTAACGACAATCTCAATATCCTTTGTTTTCTTTTCAAAAATGATTGTTGGTGGGTCTTGACTATCGTCCCCCTCCTCTACAAATAAAAATGCATTTTAAAGTGAAATAATGAAACTAACAAATGTTATATGGTCCATGAAAAAGTGATTGGGGTCAAACCCCCTGATTTCTTCTGCAAACTTTAAACTATAATAGTCCAATTGCACTGAAAATTCATCAATTTTTTAAATACTCCTTAACTGAATTTCTCCAACTTTCCATGGTAAAGGAATAAATTGTTTCTTTCTTTTATCATGAAAGAAATGTACCCAAAATATGTATTGTCGGCCAACCCTATGACAAACGTTTTATTAGGAACATAGTAGGGGAGATAAAGAGGACTTTCACAGAAACAATAGATTATAGCAACATTATAATGTTCCATACTTTCAATGCTCCCCTTTTTATCTAGAAAGGTTGATGCTTCCAAAGCTAGTATGGATTTTTTCGACCCAAAGATAAGTTTATTAAAAGAAGAGACAAATGCATAATAACTTCAAAAAAATGATAAGTAACCTTTTATTTCCATAAGGCTTGTTATCACATTGGCACTGGGTCAATTTTATAGTTGAATAGTCTTCCTACACTCAAACCCTTAAAGACATGACAATAAGTAATAGAAAATATCAAATATGAGGACATATAGAATCTCTTGTTTTTCTTGAAATTTGATCATTGTGAAGAGATTTATCCCTAAATAATCTTCACCCAGTCGAAGATTGCGTGTTCATGAACTGTGAGATATGAAATATAAAGAGCCAGCCTAGGAATAGTGGTTGTACAATATTGACCTGTTACTCAGGAAAAAAAACATGTTATCTCTCAATAAAGGTTTTTTAGTAAACTAACCTGAATATTAGATAGGTCTTCATGGATTGTTGTCGGATCTTCAAATAGTTTTGTAAGAGTTCCAATCCATTGTTTCTTTCCTTCAAGAAGCTTTTGGCTTCATCTCCTTTAAACGTGATTGTTGGGTTGGGAAGTTTTATCATTCTTTTGAAAACTGATTGTGATAAAGAAATGGGATATTCTCCTTGGAGTTGGATCATCCTCCTATTCTGATCATATGTATCCACACACTAGAAAACTATATCTCTAGAATCAAAAACTTTGGGTATGCATCCTGCTAAGGCAGTGCCTGATGTCTAGATTTTGTTTTCATTTCTTTATGGCAATGGAAGTGATGAATAATACCAATATGACCTCGGCCATTGGAATCATTGGTCCTCTCGACCAAACAAGTTTAGAGTATCCCCACATAATTTTTCTCTTCTTTTCATTGTCATTTTGATGAAGTTGGTGGACTCTTGTATAGTCACTTTGAGACGTTAATTTCTAAGTAAAATATTTTTCAATAATATAACTCAAAGATCTTATTTCAAAGGAATAATTAATGTAAATTAAATTTGAGTTAATGGAGAATTTCCTCGAGAAGTATGTCATTAATAATGGCCTTTCAATATTTTAATCAATCGTTATCCTCCGTAGAATTAGCATTTAATATATCATGGGGAAAGTGACAAGATAATACATGTATTACAATAGAGGATCAAATGTACATGACAAGAGATATTAGAAAAAAGATGAACCCACGGGTCCGCCAACCCATGGTGGAAACTCAATAAATGGTTAAGTATGGGGTTGCATTGGTCGGATGTAGTGAGAAGAAAATTTCAAAAAATTACGACCCGCAAAAAATCAAAAATCCACTAAGCATTGAGTTAACAAAAGAGTATAGAACATTTTTAGAAAATGACTAAGTCTCATAAGTCATTTGGTTGGACATGTAATAATAACAATCAAATGAATCGGGAAGTAGTTCATACCCGCTAACCCGCAGTGAAAAACTCAAAAAGTTTCTAAGTATAGTGAAATATGAAGGTCGTGGAACATGGTGTGCATTTTGATGATGGCATAGTTTTAGACAATGAAATGAACCCGCAAGAAACACAAAATAAACTAAGTGTTAGTACAAAATAGATATGGCGAAAGATTGTGGTGCGTTCTAATGATGATGAAAAATTAGAATTCTAAGACAATACTGGCAAACCCATAAAATATTCAAGAATACTCTAAGTATTAGCTTGTTTTGGTGAGAGAGGAGTAGAAAGGTGCACTTTGAGGGTGGCGGAAGTTACAACCGGACTCATGAACCCACCATAAAATTGAAAAATTTTCTAAGTATAGGAACACAATATGAGAGAGAGAGACTTATGACTTAGAAATTTTTAGAATCAACAAGAATGTAATCTAAGGTTTGAATGATTAAATACCATGAACCCCTTTTTCATTTGGATTGCATGAGATGTTGTGAATTAATCCTATATACTCATTGTCTTAATTCTCAAATTGATTCAATAATTTCTTTGTTTTATCGGATCTTTCTAAGGTAGCATGCAAACAAAAAATTTTACACCTTCCCTAAACATTCGAGTCGCAAGACTTGCAGAGATTATCCTTTTTTCTATGTGTTGCCTTTTATTTTAAACAAAGTGCATAAGCTTTCTTGAAATATAGTTCATGCGAGCTAATATAAATTGACCATGCTAACCCCGACACAAGCATTGTAGATATCATTTGAGTGCATGATTCACTTTAAATATTCACACATATATTCACCCACAGTTCGTAAAGCACAAGATTGTGAGAGAAACCATGTGGGAATTTCCTATTGAAGAACATGTTTATCGTGTGGCATGTATGCTTGCAAACTGTAAAGTGACACCATGCGTGAAAATCACCGCATCCATTTCATATAAAAGTACATGAATGATCTACCCACAACATGTAACGTACCCATCCACCCAGGCTGGGCCACGTCACACAACACTATCTCATTATCAACTTTGATACCATATTTGTAACGTACCTAGCCTCTAGCTAAGCAGCATTATATGTGGAATACACATAAAAATGAATTTTTTTCTGAATTAAAGTAATTATTTTACTGTTATTTGATTTCCTATAGCTTACAACTACAAATTTGTAACAGATTTAGCTACAGTCTATAACCATAAAATAGATGCATCTAAATCATGTTAATAATCAACATGAAATATAGCTAAACCATTCATTACAGCAGCATATAAGTCATTATCATTAAAAAAAGAGTTCATGCACAGCAATAACACGTGTAAATAATTATGTAAAAGATAAAACACTTATCTTTAAACAAGAATCATGCAACCAGCTGCTTGGGACGGACGTTCCACCCAACCATAGATTGACTATTCCAAATCTCAACAGCCAGTCACTCCCAAGCTGAGGCTAGTAATCCATAAAAGAGGGTGGTCTCTCACAATCCACTCATAGCTCATAAAGCTCATAACCCAACTGATATTCTCCTACATGTATCTCGATCTTTCCACCAGCTCTCTTCCTCTTGACCTGCCCAACCCAAGGAATGCACCATTCATTTACCAGGTATCACCCAAGGGAAGTATCATTCGTTTATCACGATAACCCAAGGGATGTACCATACGTTTATTATGGTTAACCCAATGGATTTACCATTCGTTTATTAGGGATAGCCCAAGGAATCTGCCATTTGTTTATCAGGGTCTCTCTGGCATAGGTAACTAGGAATATCTCAGTTGGGAACTAAAGGGAACTTGTTGCTAGGAAAACTATCAGCAAACCAACAGCAAACACTTGTTGTTTTAGTGCAACTCACACAGGAGTTCACTCTTATGGCCTAACAACTGGGCTCTTCAGTTCTCCGGCTCTAATTCACTCCATTTAGGCTCCAATTAGGCTCCATAATTTTTCCTCCATGGCCGCACCAGCTCCAATATATCTTTCTTCCCCTCTCCAATTGGTGTCCCAACCCAGACGAATTCCTCTCTTCTGGATTCCCTTTCTTGACTCACACTCTTCCCCAAGCTGATTGTACTCAACCCCCATGTGCCCAATAAATCTGGGACGTGACTTCTCACACCCACCCTCTTACATGCATTCAATGATTGACTTTCAAAACACTCAATCAGAAGGATGTGACCACTCACACCCACTCTCTTACATGTATTCAACGATTGGATTTGGGGACACTCAATCATACATTGGAGTAAGTTTTAAACCTGTGAAGTAAAGCAATGCATATAGATTCTTAAGCAAAACATAATTTAATCAATGGCTCATACACATAGTACACAAAGATTTATACTGAAAACCCTCAACTGGGGAAAACCTCTCTTATATTCATTATATCGAATTTCACCATTCACCATACAATATATACAATGTTTTTAGGTATTTCACAGATACCAATACCCTAATCCCTTAATCCGGGATTAATTTAGAAAACCGCTAAAAATAGCAAAATCACTCCACCGGTGTCGAAAGTTGCGTGTAACCAGGGGGCCATACCTAGCCCCCCCTGGGATCCCCTATGAAGCACCCAACGCACATGACACAAAGATCACTACTAGAGGGATCGTCAGACGTAGTTGTCGAATCTGACGTGCCCACACACACACATGCAAAGAATATAACACATACCAAACATTCTCCCACTTGTTGTTTTCTTTGCATCCAGGGGTCCATAGGATTATATAGTCAACAATCTAGGGCAGAAATGCCCATTTTTACTCTACACCAGAAGAACTTTTCTATGCTCACAGACTTTGTCAATGAATCTGCAACATTTTTCAAAGTGTCAACATTTTCCAGTAACACCTTCTTTTCCTCAACCATGTCTCTCACAAAGTGATACTGAACATCAATATGCTTTGTCTTCGAATGATAAGTTGGGTTCTTTGCCAGAAATATTGCACTCTAACTATCACAATCTAATCTCATTGCTTGTTGTACCAACCCAATACCTGAACAAAATCTCTATAACCATACTGCTTCCTTGCTTGCATGAGTGGCTACCATGTATTCAGCTTCTATAGTTGAGAGTGCCACTACAGCCTATCTTTTGCTCATCCAACTAATTTTTCCTCCAAATAGGTAAAACACATACCCACTTGTAGATCTTCTGCAATCCAGATCTCCAGACCAGTCTACATCAACAAATCCATGTATGTCCACCACTCTGTCCACTCATGGTCTTCCTTGGTAGCACAATCCATAATTGGTAGTGCCACACAAATACCTGAAGACCCTATTTACTGTTATCCAATGCTCCTTCCCTGGTTTTGACATATACCTACTCAAAACTCCCACTGCATGTGCAATGTTCGGTCTAGTATAGACCATTGCATACATCAAACTGACAACTTCACTGACATATGAAACATGGGATATGTCCTCTTCTTCTTCATGTGTCTTGGGACACTGATCTGCAGATAACTTTACACCTATAGAAATAGGAACCTTGATCGGTTTACTTCCATGCATATTAAACCTCTGCAATATCATCTCAACATATTTTCTCTAATTCAACCAGAGTTTCATGTTTGCACGATCTCTTTTAATTTCCATTCCCATAATGAAGTTAGCAGCACCGAGATCCTTCATGCCAAATTTGGAGGATAGTTGTGATTTC
>SNQJ01S0030473.1:88063-111660 GCA_010110895.2 Picea sitchensis | reverse complement strand
CCCCCATCTCTTTTCCATGTCCCCTTAGTAGCTGGCATCACATTTTTATTATTAAAACATTGAAATACAATTCACATGAGGGGGAAGTGTTTAGGAAAATGGGTTAAATTGATATACATGGGTAATCCCCCCCTTGACTCCTTGGAAGGTTCATATACAATTGGAAAGTTTAGGAAAATGGGTTAAATTGATATACATGGGTAATCCCCCCCTTGACTCCTCTTGGCCATTATCCTAGACACTTCCCCCTCTTGTGGATTAATTCAACCCCCATCTCTTTTCCATGTCCCCTTAGTAGCTGGCATCACATTTTTATTATTAAAACATTGAAATACAATTCACATGTTGCATCGCTTGGTCGTAGCCACATATTGTATCCACATAAGCATTAATTAAACTAGGGATTATAATGGGTATGTTACATTCCCCATCGCCTACAATTGTGTGTCATCCTCCGTGCACACTATGTCAATATACATGTATATATTCAAATTACATCACAACACTTAGAAATAAAATTATGCAATTTAACAACTCTAGCAATAACTACAACCATCATTCTCATGTCCCTCTCAACTAGTTCACCCAAGCAATGCACCATTCATTTATCAGGGTTGACCCAAGGGATGTACCATTCATTTATCAAGGCTAACCCAAGGAATGAGTCAGTTTTTTATTAGGGTCCCCCAGCAGAGTTGGATAGGACTCTGAGATGTGGTTCCAGAACTCTAGTTTCTCAAAATGGAGTCTTGCATTTTGTTTTCTTCAAAATTGTCAAAACTTTGTGGGTACTCTTCCTGCATGTTTTCTTCATGCTCCCTTGTAGAATCTTCAGGACCATAGCAATTCCATTGAACATTTACCATCCCTATGGTTTTTTTCCTGAGCACCTTGACTTTCTGGTCTAGGATGTGTATTGGATCCACCCGGAAATCTCCTTCTTGCTCTACATGGATCACATTCCAATCAATTATGTGGTTAGGATCAGGTACATACTTCTTTAATAAGGATACATGAAATACATTATGCACTCTTATGGATACAGGAAATGTTATCATATATGCAATTTGTTCTATCTTTTCTAATATTTCAAAAGGTCCACAATATCGTGTTACCAACTTCGGGAAACTTCCTAATCTTATTGAACTTCTCTTTGCATTTACTTTTAAGAACACATGTTCTCCCTCTTTAAAATCTCTAAAAAATATGTTCTTGTATGCATAACTTTTCTGCCTATCTTGGGCAGCCTTTAAATTTTGCTTTATCTTTTCCATCTGCTTGTCCATTTCATTTAACAAATCTGGCCCAACAACTACTTTGTCTGTTGGATTATCCCAACTCACCGGGGTGTTACATTTTCTGCCATACAATGTTTCAAACGGACTCATCTTCAATGAGGTATGATACCCATTATTGCAGGCAAATTCAACTAAATGAATATAATATTCCCACTTTGATGGTTGGTCCATCACATACATTCTAAGCATGTCCTCAATTATCCTATTAGTCCTTTCAGTTTTCTCATCTAACTCTGGATGATATGTTGTACTAAGATTCAAATTTGTTCAAAGTCCTTTGAACAAACCTTTCTAAAAAATTGAAGTTAACTTTGGATCTCTATCAAAAACTATTGTCTTAGGTAGTCCATGTAACCTAGCAACTTCCTTCATATAATTTTTTGCGATATTTATTGCCTTGTATGTAGTCTTTACTAGAATAAAATGTGTTTTTTTAGTCAATTTATCCACCACCACCATGATGGAATCATGTTGCTTCATTGTTTTGGAAAGCTTAGTAATAATATCAATTGTGACTACTTCCCACTTCCATTCTGGAATGGGAAATGGTTGTAGCAATATTTTTGGGTGTCTATGTTTTTTCTTCACTCTTTGGCATTCTAGACATCTGGCTATGTAATTATCCACTTCTTTCTTCATTCTCGATCAAAAGTATTGGCTTCTTACTGCTACAATTGTCTTCTAATATCCTGGGTGTCTGGCATATGGCACATTGTGCATTTCCTTCAGAACTGCATTTTTTCATCTCATTGGAATTTATCACATATACTTTTCCCTTGTACATGAGGATTACATCCTCTTCAGCTCATAGAAATTTAACTTCTGCTGAAATTTACCTTGTTGTAATGTTTCTCTTATTTTCACATATTGTTGATTTGAATTTGGTGTTGAAATAAGTTGATCTTTCAAATTTGTCATGTACATGTTGATGGCTTCCACATAAACTTCATGAGCTCTCATGTTGAGTGCATCAGCCACTTGATTTTCCTTTCCCTTCATATGCTTAATTTTGAAGTCATATTCACTCATAAATTCCAACCATCTAGTTTGTCTGGCATTTAGTGTTGTTTGTCCAAACAAATGTTTCAGGCCACAGTGGTATGTTCTTAGCTCAAATTTCTTACACATAAGGTAATTCATCCACATTTTTAATGCAGGTATTATAGCTGCCAACTCCAAGTCATGTGTAGCATAATTTCTCTCATGCTCTTTTAATTTTCTAGATTTGTAGCATACCACATTGTCCCTTTGACTGAGGACTCCACTGAGTCCTTCCTTGCATGCATCGGTGCACACACAAAAATTATTCATTTGGATCTGCAATGTTTAGTATCGGTGCACTTGTCAATATTTCCTTTAGTTGTCGAAAATTCTCTTCACACTTGGAAGTCCATTCGAATTTCACTCCCTTCTTTTGCAAAGAAGTGATTGGACTTGCAATCCTTGAGAACCCTTTTATGAATCTTCGGTAATAACCAACAAGACCCATGAATGGTCTGACCTCTATCACATTATTTTTCATTGGCCATCCTCTAATTCCCATTATCTTCTCAAGATCAACTTCTATCCCTACTGCTAAAATTATATGCCCCAAGTAGTGAATCTTCTTTTGGTAAAAGATGCACTTACTTAGCTTAGCATACAATTTATTCTCCCTTAAAACTTGCAACACCATTCTTAATAGTTTCTCATGTTCTTCTTCTTATTTAGAATAGACAAGGATATCATCTAATAACAAAATCACAAACTTGTTCGGGTACTCCCTGAACACTCCATTCATCGGGAACATAAAAATAGTTGGGGCATTTGATAGGCCAAATGGCACTACTGTGAATTCATAATGCCCATATCTTGTTCTGAATGTTCTCTTGTTGATGTCTTCTTCCTTTATCCTTACTTGATGATAACCATATCTCAAGTTAATCTTCGAAAATATTCTTGCACCTTTCAGTTGGTCAAACAAATCATCAATTCTTGGAAAAGGATACTTATTCTTTATGGTAATATATTAAGATACATGAAATCAATACACAACCTCAAGGTTACATCCTTCTTTTTCACAAAAATAATCGGGGATCCCCAAGCTGACACACTTGGGCATATGTACTCCTTATTCCATAGTTCCTCAAGTTGCATCTGCAACTCTTTTAGTTCTGGTGTACCCATTTTGTAAGGTGTCTTAGACATTGGGGCAGCTCCTAGCACCAAATAAATAGAGAAATAAATGTCTCTTTTGGTGGTAGTCTCATAATTTCTCTAAAAACATATTTAAAATCCCTCAAAACTTAATGGTCTTCAATTCTCTCCAATTTGTCTTTGGCCTCATCCTCAATATGGGCTGCAAACATCTAACATCCTTTATTGAATCTCTTCTTCAATTGCATAGATAAAATCTCTCTAATAGCTACAACTCTACAATGCCTTGAATCTTTCCTTGTTGTCCTTCCTCATCAAGACATGTGATTGTCTTGTTGTAATAGTCTAGGACAGCATGATGTTTCTCCAACCAATCCATACCAATTAGACAATCACATGAACCCAATGGCATCATGTTTATATCCACCTTTGTATTGAGTCCATTCATGTATATCGGACAATATTTAACCAACTCATTGGTTTTCCTCTTAGCACCTGTGGTTAACTGAACTAACCAAGATTTCTTATGCTTACTTATTTGCAAGTGAAATATTTCAATGATGTTAGCATTTATGTAACTATGTCTATCTCCCAAATCAATTAAAATTTCTATGGGTTCATTATTGACCTTACATTCCACTTCAATCATGGGATATTGATACTCTACCTACTTGGTATCCAAGGCTGCATAAATACTTGTCATGCTTCCTCCCATGTATTCCACTATTTCAGCCTCTTGAATGTTGTGGACAGTCCCCATTCTTTCTCCTTTGTGAGGGAAATTCTTATGTATATGATTTCCCCCGCATCCCCAACATTGCACCGGTTGTTGCCTTGTCCTTTTTCCAAATGAATCTGCAGTCTTATGTTCATTTTGTGTAATTTGACCTTGTTGATTCGCTTGGAAATTATTCCTGAAAAAGGGTGGCTTAAAACCCTTTTTCCTTTGATCCTTCTTATCCTTCATCTTTTCATTCCAATCTTTTTGGAAAATTGGTCTTCCTTTGCTATGTTCATACAGATGCCTTGCTCTCCTTATGGTTTCCACCAGGGTTTTGGGGTTTTCATATTGAATCTTATCACTATAGAAATAGGGTAACCCACTTAGAAACATTTGGATTTTGAATTTTTCATCCTTGAGGAAGTCAACATACTTCAACAATTCAAAGAACTGCTTCTCATATTCCTCCATTGTCATGGTTCCCAACTTCAGTTCAAAGAACTCTTTCATCTTTCTTTCATAGTAATGCTTAGACAAATATTTATCTTGGAAATATCCCTTGAACTGCCTCCATGAGGTTCTTTTCTCATCAAGGTTATTGGCTTGCTTAAGTTGATCCCACCACATGGTTTCCTTTCCTTTCAAGTGGTAGGTGGAAATTCTAGCTTCTACCCGAGAGGGGTAATCATGCAGCTAGAAATATTTCTTTATTTCCAACATCCAGGATTCCACCTCTTCTCCTTTCCTATGCTCACCATTGAAATTTGGTGGCTTAATCTTCCTGAGTTCCCCCTGCAAGATGTCTTCCTCGAGTCTTCTCCTTTTCATCTGAATAGGAAACACACTTGGAATTCTCCTTGGACCTAAACTTTCATGAGTTCTTTCGGTGGAATGTCTTGGAAAATGATGGCGTCTACTCATGCTTCTTGACCACCTATCACTCCCATGATCATCTCTTTTTCTATGGAATCGTGATGTTGATACTTGTCTATCACTAGCTGCTTGATTGGTGATAGAGTCCTTGTTAACTTGATTCTGTAGAATATTTATGCTTTGAAGTATCTCTTATTAAGCCTTCATGATCCTCTCATTATCGTCCCTATAACTCTGCACTTCTTTTTGCATGTAGTTACATTTCCCCGCCTGTCTTTTCTCTCATTAGACTCGGTCTCAGCATTACCCATGATGGCATGCATACCTCCAATTTATTCTTTATGGTTATTAAAGACTTGATCATCCTCCATGTCTCTAGTTCTCATGTAGGACCTAAAATATGTTTTTCTATATCTCTAACTCTACAAGAATGTGCATGCAATAATTGCTTGTTAGAATTAAGCGTATTGCAAAATATTTATCAATTAGATTACATGTAATTATTCATTTTAAATTATGAATAATATTAATGCACTGCTCTCAAGTAGGGTTCCTTAAATGCACTCAGTTTTTAAACAACTCTTCAATGGTTGTTCTCATGCCTCAAACTGATTTTTCAGCGAATGGTTACAACAATTACAAGTTGCAATTTCCACTCTTTTGATGCTAAAAAATTCACTTTTATCATTGTTGAAGAAAATGTAGTGCCCAGGTCAAAATTTTGGGTCGACAGATCCCTTTTGCTTCTCAATATATTTCCAACGGCTATTCGTTTTCCCCAATATAAGCCCGAGATGAAAATTATGGTGGCAAAATAGTGAAGGAATATTCATTGACACGTGAAACATAGTAGCAATGCTCAATAATCATTTGATCATTTATTGATTAGATCTTCACCGCTATTCTGTCTTAATAGATTCATCATGGATCTAAGTCATATCACTTCTTCATACCTTCCATCAACTCACTACCAATACTTAGCTCATTTTTCCTTTGCAGACCCATGGACTTGCAGACCCATAAATTTGTAACTTATTTTCATAGCTTTGTCCGAGAGGTCCCAACACTTAGCCATTTTTCCATCTTCATGGGCTCACAGACTCATGAAGTCATAATCTTGTTTCCTTCTTTTCATAAGTCCGTCCAAGAAGTCTCAACACTTAACCATTTTTCCACTTCTTCGTGTAATCAAGAACTCACGGACTCAGGGACTCATAATCTTGTAACATTCCTTTCATAAGTCCATCCAAGAAGTCCCGACACTTAGCCATTTTTCCAATATCTTACCGTGGTTTCGTGGGACTGACACTTAGACAAATTTCCAAGATCTTACCACGGTTTCATGGGACTGGCAGTTGGTATGCCACATGGCTCCACATCACCTGCCAACTGTCATTTCGTCCAACATGCACCTGCCACCATGGAAGCACATGTATTTCTTCTACCACGTCAGCTGACACGTGGCCTCCATGTCATGCTGACATCATCGTATGAAAAAATTCCCAAATTTGTATGATTTTCTTATGTTCATATTTTTCCAAAGAGGCCCAATTCTTCACATTACCCATGAAATTTCTCTCAATTTCACTGTCATAAATTAAATAAACAAGTTGCAGGCATACTCCATAAATTAATCCTATGTGATTTTCCTCTTCATCGTTCTTCTAGCTCGTCCCATCCAGGCTCAGCATTGAAAAATGGGCTCTTATACCACTTTGTAACGTACCCAGCCACCCAGATTAGTCCACGTCATGTGTTGGCACAGGTAAATACCTAGGGTTCAATGCTACAACAGCGCACCAACAAAGCCCTAACTACCGGCCCTTTCGGAAACACCTGCGAAGAAGATGAAGTCTCCCCCGAGGTAGAGGCAGGGGTGGTTGCAGGACTCCAGAGTCTGCAACCTTAGTTGGGACATAGATTTGTGATTACAACACCTTAACAATCACTTAGCAATTACAGTTCGTTAATATTCAGCCTTAGTTTACAGCGTAGCTAAACCCTAACAACAGATCAGCGCAGTATTCACATAGATCCAGTATAATCAAGTACTTAAGCATACCAACCTAGGTCAGATCTAGCATTTATTCACATTATTCAGCACTAGGATACCATATTATATCCTTCTAAGCATACATCAAAGCACTAGGCATTCAATCACATAGACAAGAGAACAACCATAAAGCACATAGAAAGCACAATGCAGGATATACGTGGTTCACCCCCACCCTAGGGCTATGTCCACCAACTCTTCTTCTTTATTTCTCTATGACAATCTTCTACATGCACAGAGACATGATATCTTACTCCATAGAGGACAGGAGATCTGTGCACCTTGCTAGATCCTCCTTCCCTGAAGTATAGCACAAAGCCTTCCACAGTCTCTTACAATCACTTGCACTTAGCTCTACAAGTCTCACACAGTATGCACAAAGAAACTACAATTACCACTTGCACTTAGCATCACATACTTGACTTCCTTCAATCACATAGATCGATCTCTAGCACTTAGCACACTCTCACACTTTCTTTCTTCTTACATCACCTAGCTATCTATTTATACATTACAAAATGGGCCTAAACATGGGTAAACCCATGGGTCGACATCCCCATTCCCATTACATAAGCACAAAACCTAAAAATCCCTAAAAGGGAGCCGAGATATCATGATCTCTGCTTCGACTTGCACTCTGTCTTCGACAACCTGTCGAAGTCCCAAAGTAGGTCAAACATGACCAAGGATCCTCAAAACTTGGTCAAGGGCCAACATCACATAAAACTCTCTCATTATCAACTATGATACCATATTTGTAATGTACCTAGCCTCCAACTAAGCAACATTACATGTGGAATACACACAAAAATGAAACTTATGCTAAACTAAACTAATTATTTTATTGTTAGCCTATTTCTTGTAGCTTACAACTACAAATTTATAATAGATTTCACTATAGTCTATAACCATAAAACAGATTCATCTAAAGCATGCTAATAATCAACATGAAATATAGCTAAATTGTTCATTACAGCATCATATAAGTCATTATCATTAATGCAGAGTTCATGCACAACTATAACACATGTAAATAACTCAGTACAAGATAAAACATTGATCTTTAAATAATAATTTTGCAACCATCTCCTTGGGATGGACGTTCCACCCAACCATAGATTGATTGTTCCAAATCTCAACAACTAGTCACCCCCGAGTTGAGGCTAGTAATCCACAAAAGAGGGTGGTCTCTCATGGTCCACTTGTAGCTAAAAAATCTCATACCCCAACTGATATTCTCCTATAGTTATTCCAATATTTTCACCAGCTCTCTTCCTCTTGACCTGCCCAACCCAAGGAATGCACCATTCATTTAATAGGGATCACCCAAGGGATGTATCATTTGTTTATCAAGGTAACCCAAGGGATGTACTATCCTTTTATCATGGTTAACCCAATGGATGTACCATCTGTATATCAAGGATATCCCAAGGAATGTGTCATTCGTTTATCGTGGTCTCTCTAGCACAGGTAACTAGGAATCTCTCAGTTGGGAACTCAAGGGAACTTGTTGCTATGAAAACTATCAGCAAACCAATAGAAAAACGTGTTGTTTTAGTGCAACTCACACAGGATTTCACTCTTCCATCCTAAAAACCGGGCTCTTCAGTTCTCCAGCTCCAATTTTCTCCAATTACACTCCATATTTCGCCCTCCATGGCCGCACCAACTCCAAGCTCTCTTTCTTCCCTTCTCCGACCATTGTCCCAGGCCATATGAATTCCTCTCTTGTAGCTTGATTTTATTGACTCACACTCTTCCCCAAGCTGATTGTACTCAACCCCCATGTGCCCAATAACTCAAGGATGTGACCACTCACACCCACCCTCTTATATGCATTCAATGATTGGCTTGGAAATATACAATCATATGGATGTGACCACTCGCACCCACCCTCTTACATGTATTCAATGATTGGCTTTGGGGACACTCAATTAGACATTGGAAGGTTCATATACAATCGACAAGTTTAGGAAAATGTATTAAATTGATATACATGGGTAATCCCCCCCTTGACCCCTCTTGGCCATTATCCTAGACACTTCCCCCGCTTGTGGATTAATGCAGCCCCCTGTCTCTTATCCATGTCCCCTTAGCAGTTGGCATCACATTTTTATTTTTAAAACATTGAAATACATTTCACATATTACATCGCTTGGTCGTAGCCACATATTGTATCCACATAAGCATTAATTAAATTGGGGATTATAATGGGGAGGTTACACCACCTGCAAGACGCAAGATTGCAGGTTCGCATCGGACTACCCTTTTTCAACCTATCATATATGTACACATTCTGCAAACCACAAGATGTGTGGGATAATCTCCGCAGATCTACTCCAACAAAAAATATTATGAACAGTGTGTTCATCTGCATACAACCTACAAGCCACAAGCATGGGTTTCTTGAGTCTTTCCATTTGGATGTCGATCGATTACTTGCAAGCCTATCTTCCTGCAAATATGTTCTCCATGAAATTGGTTGTCTATACTTTTCCTGCCATGCTAAGATATGAAATTAATGCATTAATGTGGTGACGATGAAACAGTCCAGTGTCAAACATGGATTTGATTGATCATACCATAGGCCATTATTGTTCACAACATGTGATTTAATATTTATTAATGCATTTTGTCCCTTAGGTTATTTTGAATTCATTGAACAAAGAAAGTCAAGTAATTTTATGAATTGAGTTAGCTATGTAAATTCGTATAACCTGTCAAACCTTTACTGCATTGTAAATCCTAGAATTGGAAATGTAGAGAGTATCAAGACATTGAGGTCGAAAAACACCACCTGGTGTCTCAACTCAAATGGACAAGTCAGATACATTTCCATATTAGACACCGTAGTATTAGGACTCAAGGGTGTTATACTTGGGAGAACATATACAAGATTTTCAGTGATGGAGACTTCAAAGAAGATGATCTGGGCATTGAGGTATATAGGAACATAAAGAAGAGTGTCATATACGTTGTTATTGCTCGACAAGCGATTATTCCATATAATGAAATAGCCAATTGGGAATATGAACGTGTGAATGCACAGGATTAAAATATCATGAGTGTAAAAGGGAATGCAATATCCCCTCTATCCCAACGGCTTCCATTGGATGTATCAACTACCAAAGCCTTCCTTTTCTCTCAACAAAGAATTCATGGAGGATTTTACCAAGTAGAATCCAAAGATGATAGAAATTCTCCAAGAATGGTGGGAAGATGAAGTACCCTTCATCACCAAACTCAGCGGGGTATATAATAATACCCAATTCTTCAAACCATCGTATCAATTCTTAATTGCCATGATATGTATATTATATGGAGAAGAAATTTGTGTGCATTTCAAGCTCGAATGGACAGCTACGGCACACAGTGTGGCGAAAAAGGGAGAGGTATTCAATTGGGCCCAAATCCTATCAATCAAAGTTGGCCTCAACATTCAAGCAGCACATGTAGGCAAGCAAGTGGGTTTTTATATGTTTGATTTTCTAATAGACACAATTTGTGCTTATCTCCTTATTCTAGAGATGAATTGGAAATGGAATCTTGACCAACCACCCATCGATGTGTATTTCTGTAATATATGGGAAAGCAATTTTAAAGAACATTTTTATAAAATTTGTGATTGTTTCATAGCATTGTTGTATCAATTGTTCTTTATCCGTTCCCTTCAACAGTTGTCATCAGAGCCTCTTGAGACGTTGAAAGAAATCGCAGACTAGTACATGGAGAAGAATTACACATACATCAAGGTTTTTGTTTTCACTACCCCTCCCCATCTGTTGTTGAGATATGTCCAAGATAAACTCTTGTCTAGGGAAGTGGCATACCAAACAGTCGAGGTAGGCATTATCGAAAATATGTTTGCATGAAGCAAGAGACTCAGGCTCAATTTACCTATCAAATTAGGGAAATGCACCGTCATTAATGTGCCCCATGTTAAGAAAGAAGTGCTTTCCATGACAGAGTTGATTTTGTGTACAAGAATTGCAAAAGGGCATGATCCAAAAAAAGTGATATTTAACCACTATAAAACCTTGAAAATGAATCCCCTTTTTTAGCAAGAGGATAAGGAAGAAGAAGTTTTTTTCCAAGGGGTTAAAACATATGAGGAAGTGTTAGCTCGTGTATCAAGGATACAACACATTGACCCATTTCTGGATGAATAAGAAATGAGGAAAAATTTGTTCCAAGAGCAGATACAGAAGTTGATCGTCAACACTCGAGAACAACTAGAGGCTAAGAAAAAATCCCAACAAGAGAAAGATGAAGAGGCAGTAAAGAAGTTTTTGGAAGCAGAAGAAAGAATGAAAAAGAAATAACAAGAAGAGCTTAAAGAAATAGAGGCAAAAAAAAGAGGCTTGAAGAAGGAGCATCCCACAAAGCTGAGGAGGACAAAAGGAAATAAGTACAGAGAAAGATAGAAGAAAAAAGACAGAGAAAGGAAGCAGAAGAAGCAGCCCAAAAAGTTGTTGAAGAAGAGAAAATACTTGGAGAAGAAGCTTGCAAAGTTGAAGAGGAAGAGAAAAGGAAGAAGGAATAAGAAGAGAGAATTGAAAACTCCACTCCTAGCTCGCCCAAGACAAAGTAGATGCTCACTTCTCCCATAAACCTAGGGACTCCATATTATGTTTGACTTCTCATATTCCTTGTTATAATTGCTTGAATTTGATGATGAAGTGATGCCTATGGGAAATTTTATTATAGTCATTCAAAAAATAGGATCAAAAGGAGAGAATCCAAGAGACCAAGGACAAAAGAACCCTCCAACAAAGGAACGAATACCATGATAAACATAGAATGGGACCTGACCAAGGATGACCCACAAAAGGAAAAGGAAGATGTGGAAGTTGCATTACAGGCACTTGCAGGGGTTAATTATGTCACTATAAATGAACTGAATAGTTTATTAGAAGAGTACAAAGGTAAAGTAATAATCCTAGAGCAACAAGAATAGCAACAGAGGGGCTAGATAGAATATGAATATCATATCAAAGCACACCAACAGGATCAACTCCATAAGGTGGAAATAGAAAACCTTAAATAAGAATATACTCAAGAAATAGAAGGTTTGAGGACAGAGAAGTTAGATAATATCTATCTACTCGAACAACAGATTCACAAAATCTATGAATTGGAAGAATAAATAAAGAGGTTATAGTTGAAATAAAGCGGTGAAGAAAACAAGTTTTTTCAGGTTCTGAGAGAGGAGGCTATCGAGGAAATGAATTGTTGAAAGAGTCATATACAAATTTCTTCATCGAGTTGAATGACATCTAAGTTCATCAAAAATAACTTATAAAGTTGTCTGACCAATTGCATGAGCTTAAGGATCAATATGATGACACGGAGCATGTATTTGAGAGAATAATTCTTTGTATAAAGAGGCCCATGCAAATATTTTAAGGTTCACTAAGAAGGAGCAAGGTAAAACCCATATATTGTTGGACAAATGGAACAAGTCATACCTAGGAGTAAAATAAACTATAAACAACACCAAGCAAGCATGTACAAGAATGTGGAGCATTTCTAATGGGTTGCTAGAAATGTTTCGCATGCCACTAAATGAAGAATTAGCTCAAGTAGGACCAACTAAAACAAGGGTAGCAGAGGCAATAAATATTTAGGAAAAAACAAGCAAGAAATTGAACAAAACAACAAAGTTAATAAAGAAATCATCAATCAATACTTGATCCATCTTGTTAAATGTATCACAACAACAAAAAGGTTTGTAAAAGGAATCCGAAAGGATTCGAAAATAAAGGTTGTTGATAGGGTATATGACGGAGAATTAGAACTGGAAGAAGCAAGCTTAGACAGATTAGGAAAAATCACTACAGCATATGACTCATGGGTCAATTTTTTAGAAAAGATAACCAAAACGAAGGCTTGAGAAGTTTATAATTTTTGTATTTTCTATAAAGTAGAAATCAAATTGTATAGCTAACAGGGGTATGAGAAATGATAAGGTGTAATTGTCATCTAAACATGATGACAGTTATGGAATGTAAAAAGACTCTCTTATTTTATAAAAGAGAGCTCCTTGGAAGTAGAGGGGACTTTTTCTTGTTGTATATTTAGATGATACTACTATTTCTAAGTAAATAAAGAGAAAAGGGAATTTGGGAGTCATGAATATTTGCAAAAGTATATGGGACTATTCTACATGTGTTTTTGTTATTTGAGTTTTCTTAAATGATTATCTAGTGAACTATTTCCATGCATTGTCATTTGAGATGCTTAATCTTTTGTGATTCTTAATGGATACAGTGGTGATGTTATAGGTCTTGTCTGCAACTATATGCACTAATTATGTTGTCAATGATATTACTTTAAACTATATCCATCCGGTTAGAGTTGCTCCTGATCAGGATAGGATATAATAGAAACAGATTAGAATAGTTAGCTTTATTTATGTTTTAGACAATTTAATTCATTTCTAACAAGAATTCCTTGGAGAACAATCTCATGGTTTCCCCATTTCTATTAACCTTTAGTGGCAACCAGGCCCACATAGTGGTTGAAATTTTCCATCCCAGAGAGTGAGCCTAGTTGGTGTTTTCCATCAAACATCTTCCCTTACCTGCTTGAAAGGCCATTTCGACATGTCAGCAGTTCTTATTGATTTAGTTGTCTCCCAAGTTATATGTCTCTTTATATATATTATTGAGACTACTATTTTTAGCCCCACAAACACTTAATAGACCTTATTCTCTTATTGTTGTGATATATTCCTTGCTTGCCTTGATATTATGTCCTTTCTCTTGCCACCCTTACTCTCTTGTCTATAATATATATCTTATGAAGCACTTCAACTGACAGATACTTGGTGTTCTTTACACATAACTAGCACTATCAACAGGAAAAAAATTACATGTCCCTCTCAGTGGCATTTGCGATATATCCTAATGAAACTATGAATAACATTTCGACATATATCCCATCACACTATAGTTGTACTACTAAGAATAAATAGTAAACAATAATGTAAGTATAGTTACCATGCAATGACCTAATTATAGTTGATGACATTTTTCACAAAAATGGAATATGAAATTGTTTTATCCACCACCTAGGTAAATCCATATGAAAGTAGGTAACTCTAATATTTTTTGGTAATGCATGACAATTGTAGGATAACAATGGAATAATCCATGACTCTAAGCTCATTTTCTCTCTTCTCATATCATATTTTTTCTCATCTATCAATAAATGATCTCTCAAGCATGTGTTTATTACTTTGACATGTGGTTGACATTACCAAAGAAACACCACATCAAGGAAAAAGTCATGGGAAATTTTAGCACTTTGTAATTTCCCTTGGTTGTGAGAGGAAAACTACAAAGGTAACCACAGACCACTTTGGGCTTGGAATTTGGCCTTTCCAAACCAAAGAGGGCTCTCTCATTGTATATTAAGTTCAGTGGCCAGATCTGAAATGGAGATAAAGTTTTAAGATGTGGTTGACGACAAAGGTGGAAGAAAATCCATTGGGCATGGATTCAAATTTGAATCAAATGGAACTATCAGTGACTAGTTTTAGAGCTATCAAGGAAACAAAGGCTAGGTAAATGATGGTATTTCAGTCAAGGTATCGTTGTAATACAATGGAAGAAGGGGAAAACAAATAACTACATTCAGAGCATCAACTTGGATGAATTTTGAGTGTGTTTTTTAGAGGAAATTGCAGTACTTAATTGTTTGATCTAGAGCATCAAACCAGATGAATTCTAAATCACTAATTTCCAATAAAGTAGTTTTATATTACAGATGAAATGGAAAGGAAACAAAGAATACATACACAGATAAAAACGCATACTTCAAATCACCATCACTAGAATCCCTGGTAAGAGCAGCTTAGTACTTCTACAGTGATATTCCATTAAAAACTAGAAAATTACAAGATGCCCAAAATGTCCCTCTACGCTTTTGCCAACCCTTTGTACATTCAAAATTATCCAATATAAAGGAAAAATCCATCCCTAAGCTAGAGAAGTCAAGCTTCAACCACTCTCCTTCAATTTTGGATCTGATTACATTAAAAAAGGAACAAACTCCAAACTACTTGCTAAAAATAGAAGTTCTCTTTGACCATATTAAATACATAACAATATCTTGAAAATAAATACTCTCCAACATAGTTTCGAACTTCAATACTGATGTGAGTTATTTGGTATTGTTGGAGACGAATCTGAGGCTAATTTGAATGTTTACTAGGCTCCCTGACATGTTTTTGTAGTGATTTGTTGCAGCTCGTTGTGTAACTGTAAGCTACAGCAGTTGCATACCGAGTTTACACAGCAAATAGTTATCTTCAATAATCTTCACACATGTGGTAACTACAAACTCTTTGGAGGCTAAAAATGATCACTATGCCATCCATCAAACATCACCCATCATTTTTTCATCGAATGTGCACTTACATCACTTGTGTAGCGTGAGATCACTACGCAAGTTCTATGCAGCATTCCTTTCCAGAGAAAAACTCAAAACATGTTATCCCTTTATTGATCAAAAAGACAAAACTGTGAAAACATTCAGTCTATATTTTAGTGACCTCTGCAAGTAGGTCTAAATTTCCCCCAGCTACATCATCAACTTTCATCCTTAGTTTCAAATTCCTATTTGATTTCCTCAATGATAAATTTTGTATTTTCAGATTCCCCACTTGCCTATACAAAAGTCCATTTCTTCTTAACTTTGATTGGGCATTGGAAATAGCTGCATATGCGTTGTTGATGGTTGGTCCACACTCATGAAGGTGTTTATCAAAGTTTTTCTTTGTTGTTATTTTTTCTTCCCTGAGTTGAATGATCAAATCATTTTCTTCTCTTAATTGTGTATTGATCCTTTTGGAATTTATCTCACTTTCTCTATGTGAGGTATGAATTTTTTCAATTTCTATGGACTAGTCATGTGCATCTGTTTCTTCTGTATGCTTGTGTTCTAAAATCAACTTTCTAGCTGAAGATATTGTCAGAGGAATTGTAGGCTTCGGAATCTCTATTGTTTTAGGACTCTTCTTAGCTACTCTCTCTTTACATTTTCATTTATAACTTTGTGGAAATGTTGGTTTTAATTATGTCTTTGACACAGATACCTCTTTTGGTGTTGAACCACTAGAAACCCTTTCAGCAAGTCTCTTCTTCATATCCATGTTTTCATAATGGAATTGTGCTATGGCATGATGAGATTTCTTAAGTTTTTCTTGCAATTCTCCAATTATTTCATCTTTTTCACCTGACTGATACTGATCTTTATTGATACCTTGAGTTGTATGTTCAACAAATTGTGTATGCAGGGCAGGAAATATTTTGGTTGTTGATCTTGTAATTGGATTGCTAAGTTTTGGTGTTTCAACAGCCTCATCTGCTAAGTGTACTTTCTTTCCTTTCTTCTTGGCTTGTTGGCTTGGTGAAGCACCTTCTACTTCTTTTCCTTTTTCGCGGCCTAGATCTGCAGACCTTTTCTCCCTTCTTTTAGACTCCTCAAGGACTAAAGGAGATGTTTTTTCATCGGATAGGGGAGTATCTCCTTTGGGGTCTAAACAAATCCTTGTTGAATCTAGGAAAGAATCCCAATCCTTGTTCAACTTCTTAAGTTCTTCCAACACCAGCAATTTCACTAAAGAGAAATGGAACAAACTGGTCTTAACCTAGTTAGCTTGCACTCTATTTGACATTTTAACTAGGCTTGTGTATAGGTAAAAAGGTAAATTTAAAGGTTTTTTTCTATGAAATGCATTAAAATCCTAATATGGTAGTGATATACCCAATCAAATATCCCCTCCCAGGTGAAATATCTTTGAATTACTCTCAATAGATTTTCATAGTGTTCCAATATGCACTCTCTTGGAATGGTAGTGCCAAAACTATGATTTTTATACTTTGGGTTCAAGAAATCAGTGTAGAAGATGGAATCAAGGGGCATACCTTTGAACCATTTCTCCCCTTGAGCTGGAATTTCAGTTTCAACAACTATTTTTTCCTTTAACACCTAGAAAGTAAGATCAGCAACCTCTGTCTAGATGTGATTTAAATTGAGGGAAAAATCCTTTGTCAACTGCACGTTATACCCCTAAATTTTCTCACAAAATCTCATGCATCCGGCTTGTTCAAAAGAAACCCTAAATGTTGGATCAGAGTTCACCACTTTCAAGTTTTGTGGCTCGATTCTTAAAATGTTCCTTCCCTTATTATATTTCTTCTTTCCTTGGGTTTCCATCCTGCAGATATATGTTGAACACATTGTGACTATGGAGGAAAAATAAGTTGATGGTTAGAGTTAAGACAGGGGACTTTGCATAGTGAGAAGCAAAGCTAGGGTTTACAAGCAATGGGATCAAAGGAATGGGCCAAGGTCATATTAACTCAAAACATTTATCTGGTAGGAAACAAGACCTCCTTAGTATGTGAATTGTGCAGGAAATGTGATGTGTGATGCAATGAACAGAGCTTGCTTAGTGACTAAAACAGAGCTTTCATAGTGGATAGGACAAGGATTGTGTAGTGTAATGTCTATGTAGCATGTGGAATAGGGCTTTCATAGTGCGCGAGTTTTCTGAAATATTCTATGGAAGAGGAGTGTATCTAATGAAAAGGACCCTTTGCATGGAGAAGGAGAGGGAAAAGGAACTTCATATGTCAAGCAAACCCGATTTTGAAATCTTGATTAGACCTTTGAAATGATTTGACAATTTGGGAAGCACTAATTTTTCCACAGTGAATTTACACAGTGTGTGATGCTTTACAAGCCAAGTATCAAAATCACTTTGAAAAATTAGTACATACAACATGATGACTTATGATGGCTCCATATTTCTCATAACATGTCATTATGATCCATGATACCATTTGAAACACTTCACCTAGACCTTTGACTTATGACTTGACTCATTTGTGACATACCATATCAAAACTTATGGCAACAACCTGTTGGCGTTAGAAGTCACTCCTGGATTGCTTACAGGAGCAGAGTCCAATGCCCATCAATTTTGTGTCACGATAGTTTTTATGGGTGATCAAATGGGTAGAGACTCGGGAGGGTATCACTCTAACTCGGGAACTGAGTCTGGTATGTAAGGAACAAAGGAGGTCTTGATCTAACTTCAGTTAGTGAGTTGATTTAAAGATGAGAAAGTTGAAGACTTGGTGAGAGGAGTGAGCAAACTACCTCAGGCAACAGGCCTTTCAGTAGTTTGTAGAAGAAAAACTCTGAATGCAAGATCCTCTTGGTTTAGGGCTTTGAGAAACTGAAAGGGGGACTTGACTGGATCCTCCAATTCCAAGTCGTTCAGTGCTAAGACAATCACAGGGATCGATTACAAACAATGCAACTGTTACAGTGATCCAACCTACATCATCCTATAACAGTTACAACTCAACTGGATCCTCCAATTCCGAGCTACTCTAACACAGTATAAACAAAGACGTGAAAGAAACTGACATTCATAAGGCAAGAAGTCTCAAGAGTCCATTCATAACCAAAATAACAGTGGTTCATTAAAGTTTTACAACCGGGAGCCTTGCTCAACCATCAATGCTTTACAAAAATGCAAAGACTGAGTCTATATACTCAAAAAAAATCGCCTAACAGAGGCGTGCTCAGTCGTCTAAAGCGTGGTGTCCCTTCAGTCAAACTAGGATGGATATTCTTTGTCAGATGCCCCCTTAACTGTGCATGGCTCCTGCAGGGGAGTAGCTGAGCCATTAAGTGTCGATTTAGCATGTGCATACCTCTCTGGCTAGTCAAGGACTCGGCATGGCTTCTTTGGAAAAAATCGGTACACAGGACCCTCTCGGGCAAACAGTTTGCCAGACCCTCCATACCTTATACTTAATGAATGAGGAGAGGTTTCAACCACCCCCTCTCACCTTCATTTACTCCAAGCGAGAGCTAGGATTGAGATCGAATCAGATGGCACCTAGAGATCACGATGATCCCTTATGTGACTAAACTCAACGCCTTTGGCCCCTCTTGCACAGCTCTTTTTATTTCCCAAGTGACCACGGGTTGTGACCCTGCGTTTATTCTCAAAGGCGCTTTCGGCGTTCGTGAATAGGAAGGAGTTGATCCTTGCTTATCACAGTCGTGATGAGCAAAACGCCGAGATGGCTTAATTGGGCGCCACGCGTCCCTCTCGGATCTGACAGTCCTTAACTCACTCGGAAATACTATGGGCCCGGTTCCTGGACGCTCTTGGCACTTCACGCCTCAGGGATATGAAGGAGCTACTCCTTGTGCTTCAAAGTTGCTATGGGCAAAAAGGCGAGGAGCCTAATCACACACCAGGTGTCCCCTTTGGATGAATGGCTGAGACTTCTCCGGGATACTATGGGCCCGACTTTGTGCACTTTCGGCACTTTGGGGTTCAGGGTTTCGAGATGTAACACGACATGGAAACATGCCCCTTCGAACTCCCGAATGTTGAAATGTCGACGTGACTAGATCTCGCGCCACACGTCCTTTGGATGGACGGCTTCTATCCTCTCCTATATGCAATATGGGCACTATCCATCACGCTAATATCGACGCAACTCCGCTAACCGTGATTTCCCGCCGACCGTCGATCTGCTCCTATGGATGAATCCGGACCGTCGACAATATAATTTCGCCCGCTTACTTGCTTGGAAGCCTGAAATGAGATTTTTTCGTGTTGCGCTTGGGTGCTTCTCGTGCAACTTGCAGACCTGAATACTCTTGTGCCCAGGACAAGAATTGTTACTAACATTAGGCTCCATGGGGGATAGAGTCGTCCATGTGATGCTCTAAGGAATCGTTTTGCAGTTCCAGCGCCTTGTTGTTGGGCTATGGAGTCATTTATTTAAAACTTAAATACGGAAAGAAAAACAATATTTACAACCACGAAAGAGCCATGTGTGGCTCAAGAGAAAAATATTTTTAGGAAATGCCCATTCACAGGGCCATTGAAAGCTTCTTGATCCTTCAAATCCTGTAACCTGTAGGTATTATTCGAGAATACTTCGGAGACTTTGAAAGGCCCGATCCACAAGGCTTCGAATTTTTCGTGCTTGCCTTTATCTTGTTTATGAGCATCCCATTTCAGTACCAGGTCTCCTATCTGAAACTCTTCCTTCTTGGCCTTCTTATCAAAAACCTGCTTGATCCTTTGTTGATGGTCCTGAATTCTACCCATTACCTACTCCCTGGCCTGTTGGACTTCCACTAGCTGATGAATTCATCTGATTATGTCATTAAGCTCCTCTCGATGATCCTAGAGGAATTTTGCTACAGGAATGGCTAAATGAGAAGGAAAAACAGCCTCTGTTCCATAGACTAATTGGAAAGGAGAGATGCCTATAGATCTCTTCGTGGTCACTCGATCGGCCCATAGAGAAAATTTCAATCTTGAGTGTCAGGCTTCTTGTTGTCTTCCAACAATCTTTTGATGATCCTTATCAGGATTTTGTTGGAGGACTCTGCTAAACCATTGCCCTGGGGATAGTATGGGGTGGAGTGAATCAGTTTGATCCCAAATTGCTCACAGAACTTGGCTAACGGCTCAGCCCTGAAAGAGGTTGTGTTATCAGTGACAATCTTACTTGGGCAGCCAAATCTTGTGATGAGGTCTTCCAGGAATCCGATGATTACCTTGTGGGAAGCACTCCTAGTGGGGATAGCTTCAATCCACTTGGTAAAGAAATCTGTAGCAGTCAAGATCCATCTGTGCTTCCCACTGGAAGCGAGGTGAATTTCTCCAATGAAATCTAGGCCCCATTGTTGGAAAGGTCCTGAAACAACCACAGGATTTAACGGCAAAGACTTGAGTTGTTGTTTTCCTGCAAATCTTTGACATTTGATCCAAGCTTTGACCCTTCTGTAGACGTCAGTGAATACAATGGGCCAGTAGTACCCAGCCCTGAGGATTTTGTAGGCTATGGTTTTCCAGAAATGATGCCCTCCACATAGGTTGTCGTGAAATTCAACCATGATCCTATCGGCCTCTTGTGGATCTACACATTTCAAAAGAAACCCCAGGGGATATTTCCAATATAAAAATTGATCGATAAGGTAGTATCTGACTGCTTTGAGCTTCAGATATTTTGCCTTGTTTCTTTGCAGGTCATCTGGAGGCCGCAACTCTTGCAGAAAATATATGACATCCTTATACCAGGGACATCGAGCCAATGGGGGCTCCCTTTGAGGGTCTATTTCAGACAGCCGACCCTGCTGAATTCTTGAGCATTCATTGATGAAACTTACCCCCAAAGATTGGCAATTGGCTTCAGCCAACAGCTTGGCTAAACCTTGACCTTTTATCAATTTGGTAGGCTTTATTTCCAGGTCAAATTCCAAAATCTTGGCTATTCACTTACTCCTCCTCCCGTCTATGTCAGGCTGAATAAGAATGTCTTTAACAGCAACTAAGGCAACATAGGCAATGATTTTTTACTGCAGGACATAGATTCTAAATGCCTTGAGAGCCTTTACCAGGGCATAGGCCTACTTCTCCATAGTGTCATACCTGACTTTGGCATCCCTCAATGCTCGGCTGAAATAGGCAATAGGATACTCTAGCCCAACCTCGCTTGTCTGTAATAAAACAGTGGCCACCGTGTCAGGTGAGGCAAAGGAGAAAATAAGGAAATCCTTTGAGTAATCGGGACTGATAAGCACAGGGGCTTCATTCAGGGCCTTCTTTATTTTCTCAAAGGAATTTCACGATTCAAAAGTCCACCTCACTTCGTTTCCTTTCCTTAACATGGTTGTTATAAGTTTTACCTCCTCAGCAAAGTTAGGAACAAATCTCCTCGAAAAATTGATCTTACCAAGGAAATATTGGACCTCCTTCCTGGACCTCGGGATTGATAAGGCTTGTATTGCTTCAACTCTACTAGGATCGATCCTGACTCCTTCCGCTGATACTATGTGGCCTAGTAACTTTCCCTCCTGCATGGCGAGCAGAGATTTCTTGGGATTTAATGAAATGCCAAAACTCCTGCATTTCAGGAAAACCTTCCTGAGATGACAACAGTGTTCTTTATCAGATTTTGAAAATATTGTTATGTCATCCAGATAGATGACCAGAAATTTATCATTTTCCCTAATGAAAGCTATATCCATGGCAGGTTGAAACGTCGCCCCTGAATTCATCAATCCAAAAGGAATTTTGGCATACATGAATGTGCCCCATGGAGTGCTAAATGTTGTCTTTTCCCTGTCCTCAGGCAGAACAGAGATTTGATTGTAGCCAAAGAAACCATCGATCATGGACATCATAGATGCCCCTGTTACCCTCTACAACATATGTTCCTTCTTTGGTAAGGGGTAGTTGTCCTTCCGCGATCTCCTGTTCAGGTTGTTGAAGTCTACACAGAGTCTGATTTCTCCATTCTTCTTCCTTACTGGGACCAAGTTAGCGACCCACTCTGAGTATCTCAGTGGCACGATGATCTGGGCCTATAGCAGCTTCTTCACTTCCCTCTCCATGATAGGCAGCAGCATAGGATTGATCTGTCTTAGCTTCTGCCTAAATGGATTTGCCTCCCTTTTCAACTGGATTTTATGCTCAATGACAGAAGTGTTATATGTTTTGAGATCTTCATAGGTCCAGGCAAAAACATCAGCAAATTCCCTCAAAAGTCCAGTGTATTCAGACCTCTGCTCCTTTGTCAGACTTCTTGACAATTTGACAAACTTGGGCTCACTTTCAGTGCCAATGTTGCACTGAATAGTATCAGAGTCATCCTCTGAGATTTCCCCTTTTAATGACACATCATTTCTATCAAAAATCCTTTCCAAAGGAACTAGTCCCCTTGGAATATGGTTGTTGGGGAGCTTCACGATGTTATGATCTGCTATTTTACTCAGAAATTTACCCCCATCAAGCTCTTCTTCAGAGACAGAGTCTTGGTCGATATGCATCTCTGAAAATTCTTTGACAGTCAACAAGAATCTCTTGATCTCAAGATCATCCTAGAATACCTTCCAATGTTTGACGTTGTCAAGTATGGAGGGCCTGTATTTTACTTCTACATCGTATCTGAATTTGGGTGGCAAGGGCACTTTGAAATTGCTTGTTGATGTAGCCAAGGAATTTGCCACTATGTTCTTCTCTCTTGGGATGAAATAAATGTTGAATGTTGAGAATAAATAGTCAATTAAGCCCCATACCTCATTTCTATAGCTCCTGAGTCGAGGATGCTTAGCCTGATAAGCGTTTTTGATCTACTGGACCACTAACTCTGCATCTCTGAACACAGCTACCTCCTGAATTCCCATTTCCTTTGTGGATCTTAATCCTAGGACAAGAGATTCATACTCTGCCACATTGTTGGTAGTTTCAAATTCTAATTTGTATGACAAAGATATGGTTTCCCGAGCAGGTGACACAAAAAACACCCCAGCACCAGTGCCTTCCCTGGAAAAGGCTCCATCAAAGAACATTTTCCAGATGGGGGTGATGGAGGGAGGAAATTTATGGGAAGTGGTGGGAGGCTTTGTGAGTTTCAGAGGAGGCTCGGGAGAATTAGTGAGTTGTAGTACACTGGAACCT
>SNQJ01S0030473.1:67326-87733 GCA_010110895.2 Picea sitchensis | reverse complement strand
TGAGGTTGTGAGAAGCCCCCGAATCCATCAAGCAGTTGTGCAGTACCTTGTCATGTATGTTCAAGGAAGTGTAGAAGGGAGGGGATGAGTCGTTGTTGTCTTCTACCATAGGACCTAGAATAACTGCAGGCTTTTCATATTGCAAATTGATGGAGTCTGTGGGAAGGCATGAGACCTCAGACTGTAAAAGCTCAAAGAAGCATCTTTTGAACCCTTCGTGTTTAATCAATTCGGTCAGGGGCACAGGGATTCTGATCTTTTGAATTTCATGCTCAAAATTAAAAGAAGATGTAAGCTTCGGGATTTCTCTTATTTCGGGAACATGACTCTGGACTATGGGAGAGAGGGGTTGGGCCTTCTTACCTCTGTGACTGTCTGCTACTTCATTAGCAGGTTTCTCCGTTCTAGTGAACTTCTCAGAAACATCAGGTGCTACTGCTTTTTTCTTGGACCTTAGGTCATATCTGCCTTGGCTGCCACTAGCCTTGTCTCCCTTGCTCAGTTCATTTAGCCGACTATCCATGAGAGACTCCTCGTATGCTGATTGAATGAGATGAGGAAAAGGAGGAGTGTCTCTGAAGCAATGGATTTCAGGATCAATCTCATTTGTTTCCCCTTCTTCTTCCTTGGCCATAAAATTGTTTTGAAAAGGGGCCTGAATTTTCTGGTCTTCTCTGTCTCTTCCCCTCTCTCTTTGCATAGTTGGGGAAGTAAAATTGTTTGGCCTCCTGAAACCTCCTTTATTTTTAGTGTTTTGAGGGCCCTTATATGCTTTCCTCTTCTCCACCTTCATCCTCTCCATCTCTGTAGACAGAGACTTCACCATCTTGGTCAGTTCATCCACTTGAGGGTGGGGCACCGATGGGCCAGAAGTTGAGGCTTCAGATCTTCCCTTTCTCCTATCTACGTTAGTCGTGTTCCTTAGTCTATCAGCTGCTAATACATTAGATTCCACCTCTATGGATGCATCTTGCATTTGAGCTAAGGAGGTGGCTCTTCTTTCTCTCAATAAAAGACAGAAATCAGGGCCAAACGCACTAGCATAAGAAATCTTGGCCGAGGCTTCTGAGGGTTTTATCTCAGGAGGAATTTTATTATACATCCTATTGAATCTTTTGGAGAAGTTAGAGACAGAATCTCCTTCCATCTTCTTCAAAGACCCGAACTCTGTCATGTAATACATGAAATCCTTCATATCTCCTCACTGCCTCAGGAAAGCACTATCCAGAGCTTCGATCCCAGCAATAGATCCGGGGACCAATCCTCTAAACCACTTCCTCACCTCACCATCAAGGCTCTGGACAAAGACTCTCATCCAGACATCTTCATTCTCAATGTTCAATTTGTCCGCATAACTGTAGAAAGCAGCCAGGTTCTCTTCCGCAGTTATGTCCCCTTCCCCCGTGAACTTGGGCATATACTTCAAGTAATCTCCAGCAGGGAGAGGATTCATAGGATGGGGTAGGATTAAGGGAGCATATCTGGCAGCAACTATGGCATCCATTCTATTTAGAGGGGGATTAGCGCCAACCATAGGGATATTAGGTGAAGGAGAACTTGGAGGAGAAGGAGTTCGTGAAGGGGCTACTTGGAATGAGTCTCGAAGTGGAATGGGAAACAAAAGGGGATTTAAGGAGAAGGCTAACGCGCTCAAGCCAGCAGATGCTTCTCTTTGTGCAGAAGTGGCAATAGTAACAAGGGGAGGAGTGGTAAATATAGGAGTGGGGAAATCTTCTGGGGTCCTAGGTCTACGCCAAAGTACAGCTTCAGAGGAGAGGAGAGTGACAAGGATTTCTCCCTCCAATCCCAGACCAGGAGGGGAAAACTCAGCAGGAACACTCCCGAAATTCAGGAAACAGGAAACCTCAGAAAAAGGTATGTTAAGAAACTGAGGAGGAGAAAATGGAGTTCCTACAGAACGATATGGCAGATTACCTGGTTCGGCGGTGGAAGCTTCTTCTTCAGAGGCCTTTCCTTTTCTGAGAACCACCTCTGGATCAGTTTTAGGTGTAGCTAGAGGCAGCTATGGATGAGACTGCATGTGTCTGCCTCTGAAAGCCACAATTAATACAGCAGGTTCGACACAGTGGAGTCATCACAATGGAGTCGCCAGGTGCACAGTAGCAATCTTGAAAGGCTCTGATACCTGATGCACCTTCAGAATCAGAGGCTCAATGTCGTTCAATCCCGGGGAAAATTTCCAACTTCGTCCCTTGCAACGGCACCATAAATATTGGCATTAGAAGTCACTCCTAGATTGCTTACAGGAGCAGAGCCCAACACCCATCAGTTTTGTCTCATGATAGTTTTTATGGGTGATCAAATGGGTAGAGACTCGGGAGCGTATCGCTCTAACTCGGGAACTGAGTCTGGTATGTAAGGAACAAAGGAGGTCTTGATCTAACTTCAGTCAATGAGTTGATTTAAATATGAGCAGGTTGAAGACTTGGTGAGAGGAGTGAGCAAACTACCTCAGGCAACAAGCCTTTCAGCAGTTTGTAGAAGAAAAACTCTAAATGCAAGATCCTCTTGGTTCAGGGCTTCGAGAAACTAAAAGGGGGACTTGACTGGATCCTCCAATTCCAAGTCGTTCAGCGCTAAGACAATCACAGGGACTGATTAGAAACAATGCAACTATTATAGTGATCCAACCTACATCATCCTATAACAGTTACAAATCGACTGGATCCTCCAATTCTGAGTTGCTCTAACACAGTATAAACAAAGACGTGAAAGAAACTGACATTCATAAGGCAAGAAGTCTCAAGAGTCCATGCATAACCAGAATAAAAGTCATTCATTAAAGTTTTACAATCAGGAGCCTTGTTCAACCATCGATGCTTTACAAAAATGCAAAGACTGAGTCTATATACTCAGAAAAAATTGCCTAACAGAGGCGTGCTCAGTCGTCCAAAGCGTGGTGTCCCTTTAGTCAAACTAGGACGGATATTCTTTGTTAGACACCCCCTTAACTGCGCATGGCTCCTGCAGGGGAGTAGCTGAGCCATTAAGTGTCGAGTTAGCGTGTGCAGACCTCTTTGGCTAGTCAAGGACTCGGCATGGCTTCTTTGGAAAAAATCGGTACACAGGACCCTCTCGGGCAGACAGTTTGCCAGACCCTCCATACCTTATACTTAATGAATGAGGAGAGGTTTCAACCACCCCCTCTCACCTTCATTTACTCCAAGCGAGAACCAGGATTGAGATCGAATCAGATGTCACCTGGAGATCGCGATGATCCCTTCTATGACTAAACTCGACGCCTTTGGCCCCTCTTGCATAGCTCTTTTTATTTCCCAAGTGACCACGGGCTGTGACCCTGCGTTTATTCTCAAAGGCACTTTCGGTGTTCATGAATAGGAAGGAGTTGATCCTTGCTTATCACAGTCGCAATGAGCGAAATGCCAAGATGGCTTAATTGGGTGCCACGCGTCCCTCTCAGATCTGACGGTACTGAACTCACTCGGCAATACTATGGGCTCGGGTCCTGGACGCTCTTGGAACTTCACGCATCGGGGATATGAAGGAGATGCTCCTTGTGCTTCGAGGCCGCGACGGGCGAAAAGGCAAGGAGCCTAATCACGCACCAGGTGTCCCCTTTGGATGAACGGCTGAGACTTCTCTGGGATACTGCGGGCCCGACTTTGTGCACTTTCGGCGCTTCGGGGTTTCGAGATGTAACACAACATAGAACCCTCCCCCTTCGAACTCCCGAATGTCGAAATGCCGACATGACTAGATCTCGCGCCACGCGTCCTTTGGATGGACGGTTGCTATCCTCTCATGTATGCAATATGGGCGCTATCCATCATGCTAATCTCAGCGCAACTCCGCTAACCGTGATTTCCCACCGACCGTCGATCTGCTCCTATGGATGAATCCAGACCGTCGACAATATAATTTCGCCTGCTTACTTGCTTGGAAGCCTGAAACGAGATTTTTTCGTGTTGCACTTGGGCGCTTCTCGTGCAACTTGCAGACCTGAATACTCTTGTGCCCAGGACAAGAATTGTTACTAACACAACCTTAGACTCATGATTAACTACCACACACTTAATGACTCAAAATAGGAATGCATCAGTCTTCCCAAGACCAAGGCATAAATTTTCAAACTCTTAATCAAACCTATGACCCTACCTTGAAAATGATGATACTAATGTTGGCTCCAATGGGGATGATGTCCTCCCTGTGAGGCAGCAAAGAAAATCAATCCATGTGCCTAACCATTGGGCTTTATTTACTGTAGGATCTTAACTCAAAAAAGACTCTAAAAAAGAAAAGGGACTGACAAACTTTTTACAGACTTGACATACACTAGCAACATTCAACATAACCTTAGGGCCTTCACCTCGGGCTTCAATTTATGTTGAATGATGTCCTCAACTATTATATCTAAAAATAAAATGGTTATTTACAATGAAATGAAAGATCAAAATGCTTTAATAATGTAGTGTTTGAAAAACCTGCCATTCACAAGCCCTCCACCAATGAGATCTCCATTGATTTCTTGTAGCAGATAAGCATTGCTTCCATGATAAGCTACAATTCTAAACGATCCCATCCATAGGTGATCAAACTTTCCATGCTTCCATTTATCTTCATTTCTTGCATCCCATTTTAGCACTAGATCATCTACCTTAAAATCATCAACCTTTGTCATCTTATCAAACACTTTTTTCATTTTATCCTGATGCAATTATGTGTTGTTTTATACTTCCTCTCTCATTTGTTGTGCATGAATCAGTTGATTAATCCTTCTTTGAGTATCATTTGGTTCAGCCTCCTGTTCTTGTAGCAATTTCATAACTGGTAGCCCTAATGAGGTAGGAAAAATTGCATTTGTACCATACACTATCTGAAAAAGGTGATGTGGCAATAGACCTCTTTGTAGTAATCCTATCATCCCATAGTGCATATATGATTTTCTTGTGCCAAGCCTTTTTGTTTTCTTGTAGCAGTTTTTTTATAATTCTTGTCAAACTCTTGTTGCATGACTCAACTAATCCATTACCCTATCAGTAATAAACTGTGGAATGGCTAAGAGTAATATTGTAATCATTGTAAAAAAATTCCATCCTCTTAGACTTGAATTTTGTTGCATTATCAGTTATTATTTTTACTGGACAACCAAACCTAGACAGAATGTTACTTTCCAAAAATTGGATAATGACAACATCAGTAGCTTTCCTTGTTGGTACTACTTCAATCCATTTAGTGAAATAATATGTAGTTGTCAATATCCATTTATGTTGAGTTCAATATGATGGATGAATCTCTCTTATAAAATCAAGGCCCCATTGCCTAAACAATGCTTCAACTGAAATTGGTTTTAAAGGTAAGGGTAGTAATTTCCTTTTTCCATCAAAAATCTAACATTCATGACAAATAGACACCTCCTTGTATACATCAAAGAAAATTCTAGGCCAACAAAACCCTTCTCTTAGTATCTTATGCACTGTGGTTTTCCAATAATGGTTCCCTCCACAGTCTCCCTTATTAAATTCTTTGATAGCTTGTTTTACGTCATCTTCTAATAAGAAACAGAGAAAAATCCCCACTGGATCCTTCCAATACAGAGAACCATGAAGTATGCAAAATTTGGCTGCTTTTAATTTCAAAAACCTAGATTTTATTTTGCTTAGTTCAGGAGGAGCTTGTAAATTTTTCAACACATATATAATGTCAACATACCATGGAGATTCAAGAAACTTTTGTGATACCTGTGGTGTTGATTCTTCCTTTGAATTTTTTGACAGAACTGCAATAAAATTTATCCCCAAGACATCATAATTTGATCGTGTCATTAGTTTGGCAAGCCCTTGGCCTTTGATTAGCTTTGTAGGCTTTATCTCCAAATCGTATTCCAACAAAAATTTATATCCATTTGCCTCTTCTTCCTTCAGGATCAGACTAGGTTAGAATATCTTTCACAACATTACTAGGCACAAAAGCAACAACATGAGAATGAAAAATGTAAATTCTAAATTCTTTGAGGGATTTTACCAATGCACGTGCTTGTTTCTCCATGATGTTGTACTTTAACGGGGAATATCTCAAATTTTTTTTGTACTATACTATGGGCCTTTCAAAATTATGTTCATTCTTCTACAACAAGACCCCAGCAATGGTATGTTCTAATGCAAAAGAAAATAAGATGAAGTCCTTTGCATAGTCTGGACTGGCTAATATTTGTGCCTTGGTCAATGCTACCTTTATATCCTCAAAGGATTTTCTAGCTTCTGGAGTCCATTTTATCTCACTTCCTTTCATCAACATGATGGTAATGAATTTTATGATTTCTGCCAGATTGGGAATAAACCTCCTCATAAAGTTTACCCTTCCAGGAAAGGATTGTACCTCCTTTTTGCTCCTAGGAATATCAATTTTCAGAATTGCAGCTACCCTATTGGGATCTATCTGTATTCCTTCTTTTGAAATGATATGACCAAGAAGCTTACCCTATTGCATTCCAAAGTTGGATTTTTTAGGATTTAATGAAATGTCAAATCCCCGACACTTCTCAAAATCCCGTTTCAAATGTTTCAAATGCTCATCATCAAAATTTGAAAAAATAGTAATATCATCTAAATAAATGACAATGAACTTATATTTTTCATAAGCAAAAACTATATTCATAGCTCTTTGGAATGTTTCCCCTGCATTCATAAGCCAGAATGGAATTTTGGCATACCTGAATGTGCCCCAAGGTGTTGTGAAGGATGTCTTCTCTTGATCGTCAGGGTGCACCATGATTTGGTTGTATCTAGAAAAGCCATGTAGCATTGAGATTTTTTGTGACCCAACCACTTTCTGCAAAATATAGTCCATCTTGGGAAGAGGATAGTTATATTTGAGGGAAACCTTGTTCATATTTTTAAAATCCACACACAACCTAATTTCACCACTTTTCTTTCTGACGGGAATGAAGTTGGCCAACCATTTAGAGAATCTCAAAGACATTATGATCTTGGCATCAAATAATTGTCTTACCTCTTTCTCAATGAGTGGCAGCAGCAAAGGATTAATCCTTCTCAATTTCTGTTTATATGTTTTTTTATCATCTCTAATTGGAATGACATGTTGAATAATATTTGTGTCATAAACTTTCAAATCTTCATAGCTCCAAGCAAAAACATCTTGAAACTCCTTCATTAAGTTGATATATCTCTCCTTGATTTATGGGTTGAGTGTCTTGGATAGTTTGATGATTTTAGGTTTTTCCTTAGTTCCAATATTACAATCCTCTATTTCTTCATCATTTGGAGTGACTTTGGGATTCCTTGCCACGTCATTATTGTCAAATATATTTTCTAGTGGAACCAAACCTTTAGGAATGACATTATTTTTTAGTTGAACAATGTCTCTACCATCAATCTGATTTAGGAAACTATCTACATTTAGAGACATGTCTACATCTTCTTCCTAATCAAAGAAATTTTCCTCGTCAATATTTTTGTTGGCAAACTCATCAGTCATTTGGAAAAACCTTAACACTTGTTTATCATCCTCAAAAATCTGCCAATATTTGATATTATCAGGTACTACCGGTCTATGCTTGACTTTGATCTCATATTTTCTGTTAGGAAAGATGGGAATCTTGAAAACAGAAGTTGAAGTTGCTAATGCATAAGCAATCAAATTTTGTCCTCTTGGAATCATTGAAAGACTATATTCTATGAAATTTTAAGGCACGTCAAGAACTATATTTTTGTATGCCCTCATCCTGGGATGTTTAGATTGATAGATGCCTTTAACCTGATTAATCACAAGCTTAGAATCCCCATGTACAACTATTATTTTTTACCCTAAATCTTTCAATGTATTCAACCCCAAGATCAATGCCTCATACTCAGCCATATTATTTGTACAGTCAAAAGAAAATTTATAAGAGCAAAGTTTTGAACCTGATTTTGGAGGGATAATCCAAACACCTACTCCAACACCCCCTTTACTAACAGCTCCATCAAAATTCATATTCCACATTTATTCTTCCTCATTATTTTTTCGATCTGAAGTTTTCCCTACTTGTTGATCTTCATCATCTTTCTCTGTAAGTTTTAGAACATTTGGATCCTCTTCTTCAAAGCACATGTCATTATAAAATATTGAAGAACCAACCTCATTGTCAACAGAATAAATAGGATGATTATTGGGTTTTCCTTTGCTACTCACCATGTATTTCAGCAATACTTCCCTGTATAGCCTCCTTTCCTGTCCAAAAACTAGTATAGTTGCATAATACATATCCATATGTAAAGTACCATTCAATTTAGCAGCCCATGACCTTGATAACAACATACCAAACTTTGGAGGGATGTCAGCAACTACTACATCCATGACCAAATTCTTTGATGGGATTTGAGATAAAGACACAACTATGTCTTTGATTAAGCCTAAACATTTTACCTTCCTTGAATCAAAATAGAATAAATCTTTATAAGGTCTAGTAATGTCTAAGCCTAGTTCCTCTGTGATCACCTTCAGCATCAAATTATGAGATGCTCTTGAATCTAGCATTGCATTGTGTAAATTCATATCATGAACTTTAAGGCTGACATAAAATGGAGGCACATCACCATCATCACCACATTCTTCCACCCGAGGAGCAAAAAAGATTGTAGGATTATCATCTTGCACATTCAAAGTAGTAGATGCTTCTTCCATTTTCAACATTTTGATGATTTGGCTTCTATATTCAACATTTCTTATCAACTCATTGAAAGGTAGATAAATTTGTATCTTTGTCATCCCACTTTCAAAACTAAAAGAAGACTATTTTTTCTCTACTTCTTTAATGATTCCATCCCTTTTTGTCTTTGGGACCTTCTTTGGGGACTCATCTTTCTGTGTTCCTTTCTCCAGTGCATCCTTTGTAGAAATTTATTTCTTCGGGTGACTTGAAGAGGGTAAATTAAATTGAAACTCTTTTGTAGGATTCCCTTTCTAAGGGTTTGCAAACACCTTTTTATTTCTAAGATTATATTGCTTCTGAAATTGCATGATAGCATTTTGATACCCCTTCTTATACTCTTATGTTCCCAATTAATAACATATCATTACTTTCCTGCATAAATTTATCATTTTATTCCATAAATTTATCATGTTATTCTTTAGTTAGGACTACATTTGTTTCAACATCATCATAACAATGTATGTTACCTCCGAGTGATTCCTCAAAATTTTCATCAATATAGTTATTTTGGAAGGGGCTTTGATTGGTTGATCACCTTGATTCCTTTGGTCTCTCTATCTGATCTATGTAACTGGTAACCTTCTGAAATTAGAATTCCTATGTTGAATTTCAGTTTGATCTCTGATGGCAGGCTTATTATCTAAGGACAATTTTTCCACCAACTTTTCCATAGTTTTTACCATTAGATCAAATCTTGCATCTGATGACTGATAAGTTGAGGGTTGTACTTCTCCTTGATCCTTTTTCATATCAGTTTCAAGATTGTATTTAATATTACTTGATGCCATCAAAATTACTTCTACTCCAATTGGATCATTCATCATGTCATCTAATGTAGTAGATCTCCTTTCCCTCATCAGCAAGGCAAAATCATTATCAAAGGAATCAGCATAGTGAAGTTGTGCAGCTCTAGAAGGGGGTTTTACTTCAGCGGGAATTGAATTATTAACCCTCATGAATCTGGTTGAAACTTCTTGAACTGTATCACTAGGTGTTCTTTTCAAATTATTTTACTGATTCAACAATTGTAGAGGATTTTTCTTGTCTCCCCATCTTGAAAGAAATATTGTTTCAAAAGATGCAAAATTAGGAATGTTTGCTACTAGGAGAGCCTTGAACAATTTTCTAACCTCACCTGAGAGACTTTCTGCAAACAATCTCACTTAAACATCTTCATCATCTACCTCCTCAAGGTCCACAAAATCATTAAACCAATCTAAATGTCGTTGTGTTGAAATGTTCTCTTCTGCATTATATGATTTAATTCTCTAATTATAATTTTGAGGTAGATCATGCAATTGAGAAGGTGAGACAAGGGGAGTGCCATGGTTCTAGGAGGACCTTGGCCTGGTTGAAAAATCTGAATAGGAATCACTACAGTTTGAATAGGAACAACAGTAAAAAAGGATTGAAAATTCTTCTCATCAAACAAAATTTCAGTCAAGTCACACTCTGGCTTAGATCTAAACAAAGTCTGCTCGAATTTAATGTCAAACTCAAGATCATCAATGCTCTTCACTATGTCCTTAGGCAATGATGAAATTCTTTCTAGAAAAATACATGAGCGAGATGCCTTTTCTTTTCTCTTATGTAGGAGTTTCTCAGGATCAACCACAGATGTTGTAGGTTCTGGACCTAGGTTTCTCCTAGTGTAAATATTCTTTGGATCCAAGATTTCTCAATTATATTATTTTTTTGCAACTGATCTTTAATAATAAATCCGCCAAGGTAAATTTTTCAGTAAATATTCTGTTTGATTCTATGTTACCCTCAGGAATTAGATATGAAACCTTTGTCGTTCTTTCCCAAGGAAAATTTCACTTTCGTTCCCCGACAACAGCGCCAAAATGTTAGCACTCTATAATTTCCCTTGGCTGCAAGAGGAAAACTACAAAGGTAACCACATACCAATTTGGGCTTGGAATCTGAACTTTCCAAACTAGAGAGGGATATCTCACTGTATATTAAGCTCAGTGGCCATATCTGAAATGGAGATAAAGTTTTAAGATGTGGTTGATGGCATAGGTGGAAGAAAATCCATTGGGCATGGAGTCAACTTTGAAGCAAATGGAACTATCAGTATTTTTTTTAGAGTTGTCAATGAAACGAAGGCTAGGTAAATGATGGTCTTTCAGTCAAGGTATCGCTATAATACAATGGAAGAAGGGGAAAACAAATAACTACATTCGGAGCATCAACTTGGATGAATTCTGAGTGTGTTTTTTAGAGGAAATTACAGTACTTAATTGCTTGATCTAGAGCATTAAACCGGATGAATTCTAAATCACTAATTTCCAATCAACTAGTTTTAGATTACACATAAAATGGAAAGGAAACAAAGAATACATACACAGAGAAAAACAAATACTTCAGATCACCATCACCAAAATCCCTGATAATAGCAGCTCAGTACTTCTGCAGTGATATTCCATTAAAAACTAGCAAATTACAAGATGCCAAAAATGTCCCTCTATGCTTCTTCCAACCCTTTGTACATTCAAAATGAACCAATATAAAGGCAAAATCCATCCCTAATCTAGAGAAGTCGAACTTCAACCACTCTCCTTCAATTTTGGATTTGATTACATTAAAAAGGGAACAAACTCCAAACTACTTGCTAAAAATAGAAGTTCTCTTTGACCATATTAAATACATAACAATATCTCGAAAATAAATAGTATTCAACATAATTTCAAACTTCAAGACTGATGCGAGTCATTTGGTATTGTTAGAGATGAATATGAAGCTGATTTGAATGTTGACTAGGATCCCTGACACGTTTGTGTAGCAATCTGCTGCAACTCGTTGTGTAACTGTAAGCTATGGCAGTTGCGTAGCGAGTTTACACATCGAATAGTTCTCTTTAGTTATCTTCACATAGGTGGTAAGTACAAAGTCTTCGGAGGCTAAAAATGATCATTGTATAATCCATCAAACATTACTCATCATTTTTTCATCGAATGTATACTTACAGCACTTGCATAGGGTGAGATCGCTACACAAGTTTTGTGCAACGTTCTTTTCCTGAGAAAAACTCAAAACATATTAGCCCTTTATTGATCAAAAAGACAAAACTGTGAAAACATTGAGTCTATATTTCAGCCACCTCTACAAGTAGGTCTAACTTTCCCGTGGCTTCATCATCAACTTTCATCCTTAGTTTCATAGTCTTATTTGCTTTCCTCAATGACAAATTATGTGTTTTTAGATTCCCTACTTGCCTATACAAAAGTGAATTTATTCTTAACTTTGATTGGGCATTGGAAATAGATGCATAGGCGGTGTTGATGGCTAGTCCAAACTCATGAAGGTTTTTATCAAAGTTTTTCTTTGTTGTTCTGTTGTCTTCCCTGAGTTGAATGATCAAATCATTTTCTTCTCTTAATTGTTTATTGAGCCTTTTGGCATTTCTCTCACTTTCTCGAGGTGAGGTATGATTTTTTTCAATTTCTATGGACTGTTCTTGTGCATGTGTTTATTTTGTAGGCTTGTGTCTTGAAATCATCTTTCTAGCTGAAGATCTTGTCAGAGGAATTGTAGGCTTGGGAAGCTCTATTGTTTTAGGACTCTGCTCAGCTACTCTCTCTTTACCTTTTTCATTTAGAACTTTGTGGAACTGTTGGTGTTGATTATGTCTTTGACATTGATGCCTCTTTTGGTGTTGAACCACTAGAAACCCTTTCAACAATTTTCTTCTTCATCTCCATGTTTTCATAATGGAACTATGCTATGGAATTATGAACTTTCTTAAGTTGTTCTTGCAATTCTCCAATTCTTTCATCTTTTTCACATGACTGAAACTAATCTTTACTAATACCTTGAGTTGTATGTTCAACAGATTGTGTGTGCAGGGCAGGAAATCTTTTGGTTGTTGATCTTGTAATTGGACTGCTAAGTTTTGGTGTTTCGGCAGCCTCATCTGCAAAGTGTAATTCTTGCCTTCCTTCTTGGCTTGTTGGCTTGGTGAAGCACCTTCTACTTCTTTTCCTTTTTCATGGCCTTGATCCACAATCCTTTTCTCCCTTCTTTTAGACTCCTCGTGGACTAAAGGAGATCTTTTTTCATCAGATAGGGGAGTATCTCCTTTGGGGTCTAAAGAAATCCTTATTGAAGCTACGAAAGAATCCCAATCCTTGTTCAACTTCTTAAGTTCTTCCAACACCAGCAATTTCACTAAAGAGAAATGGATCAGACTGGTCTTTACCTGGTCATCTTTAGCCTGCACTATATCTGACATTTACCTATGCTTTTGTATAGGTAAAATGGTAAATTTAAAGGGTTTTTTTCCTGTGAAATGCATTAAAAGCCTAATATGGTTCTGATATACCCTGTCAAATCTTCCCTCGTAGGTGAAATATCTTTGAATTACTCTCAATATATTTTTATCATGTTCCAATATGCACTCTCTTGGAATGGTAGTGCCAAAACTTTGTGTTTTATACTTATGCTTCAAGAAATCAGTGTAGAATATGGAATCAAGGGGCATACCTTTGAACCATTTCTCCCCTTGAGCTGGAATTTCAGTTGCAACAGCTACTATTTCCTCTGACACCTGGAAAGTAAGATCAGCAACCTTTGTATGGACAACATTTAATTGAGGCAAAAATCATTTTTCAATTGCATGTTATACCCCTGAATTTTCTCACAAAATATCATGCATCCGGACTATTCAAAAGAAACCCTAAATGTTGGATCAGAGTTCACCAATTCCAAGTTTTGTGGCTCGATTCTTAAAACGCTCCTTCCCTTACTATATTTCTTCTTTCCTTGAGTTTCAATCCTGCAGATATATGTTGAACACAATGTGACTATGGAGGAAAAATAAGTTGATGGTTAGGGTTAAGACAGGGGACTTTACACGGTGAGAAGAAAATCTAGGGTTTACAAGCAATGGGATCAAAGGAACGGGTCAAGGTCATATTAACTCAAAAAAATTATCTGGTAGCAAACATGATCTCCTTAGTATGTGAATTGTGCAGGACATGTGATGCGTAGCGCAATGAACAGAGTTTGTGTAGCAACTGAAATAGAGCTTGTGTAATGGATAAGACAAGGTGTGTGTAGCGTAATGTTGCATAGCGCGTTGAACAGGGCTTGCGTAGTGCATGAGTTTTCTAAAATGTGATATGGGAGAAGAGTGTATCTGATGTAAAGGAGCCTTTGCATGGAGAAGGAGAGGGAAAAGGAACTTCATATGCCAAGAAAACCCAATTTTGAAAGCTTGATTGAACCTTTGAAATTATTTGACAATTTGAGTAGTGTCAATCTTTGCACGGCGAATTTACACATCGTGTGATGATTTACAAGTAAAATATCAAAAACACTTTGAAAAATTAGTACATACAACATGATAACTTATGATGGCTCCATATTTCTCATAACATGTCATTATGATCCATGATGCCATTTGAAACACTTCCCCTGAACCTTTGACTTATGACTTGACTCCTTTGTGACATACCATATCAAAACTTATGGCAACAACCTTAGACTCATGATTAACTATCACACACTTAATGACTCAAAATAGGAATGCAGTGCTCTTCCCAAGACCAAGGCATAACTTTGCAAACTCTTAGTCAAATTTATAACCCTATCTAAAAAGAATACTAACAAGTAATAAATTAAAATAATATAATTTCTTCATAACTATTTTTTCATAAAATTATTTTTGTTTTTAGGTTTGTCCAACTTATATTCCAACTTAGCTATATAATGCATTTCCATGTGTACCAAGTATGTGTGCTAACAAGTAACAAGTACATGTATACCAAGTATGTGTGCTAACAAGTACATGTACACAATTATGCATAAATAATAAAACATCATGTCAATGATATTTTTTATTTGAATTCTAGTTAGTGAAACTACAAATCAAGGTAGTAAGAAGAAAGAGGCAACACTTCTATCAAACGAAATTACATTTACAATAAAATAAAATTACTTGTACCAAATACATGCATAACTATACTCTCATAAACCCATGAATACAACAAATTAATAAAAAAATAAGACAAACATATTGAGTTTGAAACTAAGACAAGGAAGAGTTTCATCGAGTATACGTGTCCATCTCAAGATAACTTTTCAAGTTCAAACAAAGAGACATGCTCCATTTTGCAATAGGGTTGGATAGTGTACAGAGAAAAGCCACTTCTAATTTTGTCATAACTAACAAGCCCATGCAAAGTTTACCTCTCATTCCTTCAAATTCAGTGAATTTTATCAATATTCTACCTATATTTTCGGCTTCAACTTTTCCTATCACTAAATTGTTCGTTTTTGTGGACAATGTACAAAGTAAAGCCACTTTTAATTTCATCTTAATTGACCAACTTTTAATTTCATCTTAATTGACAAAGTAAAGTCAGGTGAATTATAACAATATTGAACCTATAAACTCATCTTTAACTTCTCGCTTGTGTATTTTCACATAAAAACAAATTCTTTACCACTCCATAACTCTATTATTTTTGACCAGTCATTTTAATTGTGGATTCATCTTTAGCCGACATAAACTATAGATCCAATCTAAATTTCATGCATAAAATAAACAAGAGATTTGCAATAAAAAATTCGATGGATCATGTAGAAGTCAAGATGGAAAAGATTCAATTTGCTAAGCACATGTCTTATATAAAGTGGGTATGTGGCATTGATGTGAAAGCACATTGATAAAGAAAATAACTACCCCAATGAACTTGTTCATCCCTAGTGCTATGGTTAACAATATTCCTCTCTCTTTGAACACTAGTGATCAAGCTTCCATCATACCTATCGATTTGCTAGTACCAATGATCGATCCATCAATCCCTTTGAACGACTCAACCACTCTTGCTTTCACATTGAATGTATTTCATTCTACCAGCATAAGGTATGGCATGGTGTGGCTACCAAAGGGCTTCATGGATTTGAATTCATGCATTAAACCACATGTTACCTTTGTGGAGGTGAGTTCATACATTAAACCACATATTTACAAGTTCAAACATAATATTAAAACGGTCAAAACTCAACATAAAGGCTCAAAGCAAAGGCTAAAACTTGCTACTTTGCAACACCCTTATTTATCTCAAACTTTGTCTCCTTCCATCTCAAGGTAAAGGTGGTGGTGAATTTTTAGTCTTATTATCAAAATGTGTGCACATTTTGCATGTGTTTTTTAGGGTATATATATTATATTGACTTCAATTTCCATTGTTGTCCAAAAAGTAAGATGTTTGATACATTTCCCAGTCCATTGGTGAATTTTTAGTCCTATTATCAAAATGTGTGCACATTTTGCATGTATTTTTTTTTAAAGTATATATATTATATTGACTTCAATTTCCATTGTTGTTTCAGAAGAAAGATGTTTGATACATTTCCCATTCCATTGGAGTGGTATTAAAGTAAAGATCATTTTCAAAATAGAGCATATTTCTTAATAAACTTAAATAAAATAGAGAGGATAATTTTAATATCTTAATATCATTTTGTTTTATTTTTATTGGGTAATGATTCATTTCATTATTCTGTCTAAATTTCCTTGATGAATATTATCTATTCCTACTCTTGTTATAACTCTTTCACCATGACCATAGATTTTTTTTTCATTCAAAAAAGATTCACCCATTATTCCTTGGAATGTTTGTTAGCCTACTCTTGTGTCTGTTTAAGTTGATTTTCATTAGTTTTTATTAACTTCTCATAACCCATTATGGTTTCTTCTTCCTCGAAAAGATTTTGGGCTCTCTTCATCGTGGGTTATCATCTTCCCATATTCTCCTTCGATCTTGAGCTCTGTGTAGGTTGAATGTGGTATCATATTGTCTAAGTCACTCAAGTTTTCATTTTTCAAAGGATTCCATTATTTTCCCTATTATCATGGTTTTGATTTACCCACTTTTTTTTACATAATGTGTTATTTTGATATAAATGATTACATATGCTTGCTTGTTATTATTATGGAATGGCTAATTAATTGAGAAATATGGTTCAGATTAATATGGTTGCTCCTTGTTGGTGGTGATAACATTGATACGATGGGAGGTATGGATATGGATACTAGTAATCATTGGAGGGGGAACTGACTATTAGGTACTTCAAGTACTAAGTATGTTGTTCGATGAAAATCATTTTGTTTATGTGCTTGCAATAGCATTGAGGAAGAAAGAGAGGGTGGAGGAACGGAACTAAAAAGGTGTGGCACCACCCAACCATCACTATCGAGCCCCAATGGGGAGGGAGGGAGAGAATGAAGGATGTGGGGAAGGCTATCTATATTCCATGGATGTGTTTAATATGGATTATCAAGTATTGATTAGACTGGATAGTATGTATCACAAGTTGGAAATAGGGACTTATACATCCTTTACACAATTTGTTTCCATGAGCCAAAATATTGAGAATTATCCTAATGATGTAAATAATGATGTTCTTTTATTTTACCCTTACCTTTCTTTCATGCTTACAATTTTTGCGCAACTTGTTGTAGCCTTGCCAAATTTCCATCTATTTTGACTGACTATATAGATGAGTAGAGGTGTTTCCATTTGGAAGAGTATTTCTTCATGTTGCTCAATCCTACCTATGAGTTGTATTTATGANATGCTTACAATTTTTGCGCAACTTGTTGTAGCCTTGCCAAATTTCCATCTATTTTGACTGACTATATAGATGAGTAGAGGTGTTTCCATTTGGAAGAGTATTTCTTCATGTTGCTCAATCCTACCTATGAGTTGTATTTATGAGTTTTTCTAGGGTTTGTTTCTTTGATTCTACCCTACTCATGAACTCCATTTAATCTCACACTTCTTCATTTAATCCTATCTAAGATACAATGATCTTTCAAGTTCTAAGTTTTGATGTTTTCCTTCTCCCATAATGCATGAAACTTTACAAGAATTCCTATGTTGGTTCTCCACTCTCCTTCCTATCCCATAGAAAATCCCCCTTGAAGTTTCTTTTCCAAAACGATCCTTCCATTTCAATTTTTTACATTATTAAATTAATCCTTGTCTTTCCCAAATGTCTCTCTTTTTCCATGTTAAGAATATGCCTTCATCTTGTACAAAATTCTTCTAGTTTCTCTTGGTTAGGTTGAGATGCTTAGCCCCTAAGGTTCCTAGATCATAGATATAGGAAAAAACTCTCATAGTTCTCTTGTAATCTAGGAAAAGATTCTTCCTATCGCACGAATTGTCACCTCACAATCTCTAATCTATAATCACTTTATCTTTCCTAGGATGTGAATGTCATCTATACAATATTGATCACAAAAGCACAAAGAAAGAAGTGGATAACAATTAAAACAATGATCCATAGCAATTGTGCCAATAAGTATGGTCCACCCCTCATCTAAGTGATGCAAAGAATGATAGATCCAAATTTCTCATTTGTTTATGATTCATTCTTATCACACCACATTTGGTCATTTGCTACACTTAAGTGTGTTTTATTGAATACATCACAAATCAATTCTAAAAATATTTATTGGCTCAAAAACCTTGGAGGATGGGCCAATTATACATGAAAATCAAAGGTTAAACAAAGTTAACCATTTGAAGACCTACATACTAATCCCTTTAATAAGTGTGCAATCATTTCATTTATCCTTCTATAGTACACAATCACTATTGCAGCATGAAGTTGGTTGATTCCCCAACTCATTCAATGAGATGGTCACTTCATAAGGTTCCTTGGTCAATTTGCACCAATATCATTTAAACCAACATATTAAATTGAGGGGTCCTTTTCCACACTTGGAGTTATTGCATTCAAATTGAACTAGTTCTTCCTTCAAGATTAGTTTTGGCTTTAAGAAACTATATAAATAGAGGCCTTCATCCTCCATTTCAACAAGCTCAAGTATGTTAAGGTTTTGCAAGAAGTTCCTTGGGGATTGAGAATCTCACTTGATCCAATCCTTCTTTTGAGCTTCCTTAGTTTTATAATGCCAACATTTCTCGCCATTTAACCATTTCATTATTGCTAAAATCATTATATAATCTACATAGAAGTCCTACTTGGACAAGAACCTTCCTAAAGAGAGAGGATTGGAGATCATCTTCAAATATTCCTCAAGAATAAACTCTGATTTTGTATATTGTTTTTCCATGGGTGAATACAAAGATATTGCTTCCTTCCCCCCCAAACAACTTTTTTATTCATATGAATATTTTTCATTTGGTATTGAGCTTATTGTTTGGAACACTAACCATTTGCAGGAAATAGTAGATTGTTTGGTTTGTTTTCTTACGTATAGGGCCATTGAGAGTGCAATCTTCACCTAGATTATCCTTATCCTACTCAACTTTCAAACCTCCCATGTTGTAAGGGGCTCACTATGTTTTGCCTCACCTTTCTTTTTTGACTTTTCATTCACTTTTCTCATATACATGCTTTGGGATAAAATAGGAGAGATTATGTTGTTAGTTATTTTACTTTCTATCCAACTCATATTTCCAATTAACTAAAAAGGGATCATTTGGTCACATTATGCAGAAATAGCATGACATTACTCCTAACTAAAACCCATGGGAATGATTAAGACACTTTTATGAAGGATTCTATAATAATGAGAGGCTAATAACATTTGTAAGCACTCAATTTATATCCATTAATCTAGGTTCCAATGTAGGGATACTCAAGTCTCTACTCCTTGTCATAAAATAAGATTTTCTACTATTGGAAAGGCTCATGAAACTATTGTGTTTTAGAAATAGATGTCGAGTGTTAAAATCTAAAATATGTTGAAATCCACACACAAAACTAAGAAGTTTGACTCTGAAAGGAAAATAACAAGAAATATAACTCCTAGCCTAGATTAGTTAATTTATCTTAAACCAACAATCCCTTATAAATTATGCCTTCCATTAACTTTGGTCAATATATTGTTCCAATAGTGTTGTGTGTAAACATGTTTCAACCCAAATTTCAAGCTAACATGTGTTGTTAAAAGGTAAATCAATTGCGCTAGTATTATGATAATGAAGGTGCGTGCAAGATAATACAATCTAAGTGATGGAAAGTAACATGCATGATCAACACTACAACACTAGATACATGCTTGTATTACAAAATTACTTACATTGATGAAACGAAATCTTGGAAATTAAATTATATTGTGTTAAAAGATTAAAATCTAAGATCCACCATGCCTATCAAATTCCTAGTACCAATGATCAATCCATCCATCCCTTTGAACGACTCAGCCACTCTTGCTTTCACATTGAATGTATTTCATTCTACTAACATAAAGTATGGCATGGTGTGGCTACCAAAGGGCTTTATGGAGTTGAATTCATGCATTAAACCACATGTTACCTTTGTGGAGGTGAGTTCATGCATTAAACCAAATGTTTACAAGTTCAAACATAATGTTAAATGGAATATTTAGATAATTAAAATTTATTTCTATAATTTTTAATATGCTCCTGTGTGTCTACGTGCGAGTTAAAAGAGAGAGATCCCTCTTGCTGACACCAAAAATAAATAGAACTATCAAAACTCAACACAAAGGCTGAAAACAAAGGCTAAAACTTGCTCCTTTGCAACACCCTTATTAGTCCCTGTCGGAAGGCCAAGGGCAGGGACTATAGCGATGAGTTCATCGCTGAATTTACATTAGTTGAAGGTTGACTATCAAATTTTTGAAAAAATTATAATGTTTAACTTAAGGATTTTATATACATAATTTTTTTAATAAAAAATTTATGAATTTGTCACAATTTG
>SNQJ01S0030473.1:27399-52440 GCA_010110895.2 Picea sitchensis | reverse complement strand
TGTTGTCTAATTCACTACCATGTGAAGAAAAATTAAACTAAAAGTATTATGAAATGTAAATGAATTACTTTAAAACTAGAAAACATAATGTGGGAATTGAATTTTGGATCTAAACATAATGAGAGTATCTACAAACCATAGACTATTGAAATATAATTTGGGAGTCAATTTAACTTTAGAATGGAATGAAATCACTCTATTGAATTGAAGATAAGTACATCTTTATGAAATTGAACTTGAAACTCTACAAAGTTTTCCATATTGAATCAACATAGTTGTCCTATGTTTGTAATATACCTGAGGTATATTACATTTATTATCATAATGTAAGAAATAGATATCATGTCATAATGGTTATAAGGTAAATATCATGAAATAATGATCATAGGATGATTATTATGCAATGGATCATTAATGTGTAATAATGATAAGTCATGCCTTTTGTCAAAGACATGAATTATCACCCCTACATGAATTTATATGTAAGCTCATTGTATCTAAAGACGTGTCAATGAATAATGAACAATAATTATTTATTCCTTGTGGAATATATGGATTCATCCTTGTTATATTGGATGGTCTTTCCACAAGCCTATGGTCAAGTACATTTTTTTTTCGGTTGTTTTGTTGATCTATGATTAAGTTTGTTTTTCCAGTGGAATTAAAAGAGAGAGAGAGAGAGAGAGAGAGAGAGAGAGAGAGAGAAGAAAAAGTTTGTTGTTTCGTTGATCTGTGATCAAGTTTATTTTTCCAGCGGAATTAAAAATAAAAGAGAAAAAAGAAGAAGAAAAATTTTGGTTGTTCCAATTATCTATGATCAAGTTTATTTTTCTAATGGCATTTAAAAATATATATAAAAGTTCTACAAAATAATTTCTAGACCGGTGGCACAAAATATTCAATAGTAAAAAAGGAAAAAAGTTATCCAAATATTTTTAAAGTGCATGTGAAGAAGCACAAGTCAAACAAGTTTCCATAGTTGGCAATAAGTAAAGTTAATTGTCACCTACATAGCAAGAAAACATAATTAAAAATGAAAGTTTTCAATTATTTTTTAAATTGCACGTGAAGAAGTGTGTGTGCTCACACACACACACATGGAAGAATTTTTGCATGAAATAATAACAAATAAATATAAATCTCTCTTTACGTGGGGGATAAGTTTTATGAGTAGTCACAGAAAAGTGAATAATGTGAAAATTTCGGTAACTCGAATAATGTGGAAATATTAATGTTAATCAAAAAAATATTGTTGAAGGTGTTTATTAAAGAGTTATAAGGCATCATAATTAAAAAATAAAAAGAAGAAAAGAATTAGTTATGTAACAGAGTCTTACACTAAAGTATATTCAAGTATACCGAGATGTAATAAAAATCATTGAAGCAAATTAATTGTGGAATTATTGTGCCTTGTATATTCATTTGTACATAGAATACTTAAGATTTTGTAGATACAAATAATTATTGCATGCAAATTCTTAATAAAACAGAAAAGATACAATGGCACACACACACATTACACAGAGATTTTTACCCTGGAAACCCAAACCCGAAAAACTAGAAACCTATTTAGAGTCGCACCTCTAATCTTATAGTTGTTATATTCATTATTTACAATACAATATACATATAGGATCTCCTAGCACCCAAACCCCTAATCCATTGACCCAGATTAGTCAACAACCCTAATTCCTTAACCAGAATTAGAAAACCATCGACAAAAACATGTGCTGAAAAATCGCCAAAAATGAACACAAAAAACTGCCAAAAACAAACCATGATTTTTTTCTTTGGGGATCCCGCCCCTAAACCCTCTCCACCCTCCCATATGGCAGGTGAAAATCACCCCCCATACCCCCTTTGCTCCCATATCAATGTACAGTACATGAGATCAATTTTGAAAATAATCTAACACATACCCAACATTCTCCCACTTGGTGTTTTATTTACATACAGGGTGTTACGGGATTACATAGTCAACAATCCAGGGCAACAATGCCCATAGATCCTCTACACCAAGAGAAATTTTCATTGCTCACAAATTTTATTAATGAATCTGCTACAGTCTCCAAAGTTTCCACCTTCATCAGCAACACCTTTTTGTCTTCAAACATGTCTCTCAGAAAGTGATATTGAACATCGATATGCTTTGTCTTTGAATGATAAGTCGGGTTCTTTGCTGGGAATATTGCACTCTAACTGTCACAATCTATCCTTAAAATTTGTTGTACCAACCCAATACCTAAACACAATCTATGTAACCATATTGCTTCCTTGCTTGCATGATTAGTTGCCATGTATTCAACTTCTATAGTTGAGAGTGCCACTACAAACTGTATTTTTCTCATCTGATTGATTGCTCCTAGAAACAGGTTAAACACATACCCACTTGTAGAAATTCTACAATCCAGATCTTCTGCCCAGTCTACATCCAAAAAGCCATGTATGTTCAACACTCTGTCAAATCATTGTCTTCCTTGGTAACACAACCCATAACTGGTAGTGCCATGCAAATACCTTAAAACCATTTTTACTATTGTCCAATGCTCGTTCCCTGGTTTTGACATATACCTATTCAAAACTCCCATTGCATGTGTAATGTCCAGTCTAGTATAGACCATTGCATACATCAAACTTCCAACTGCACTTGCATATTGTAAGGTACTAGATGTAATATAATATGCAGAAACATGAATATTCAACACATATCAATGGAACAACAAAATATGAGAAGAGCAACACCATAAATAATACCTGTATTCAAAGAACGCAATGTTCACTTGCCTCTTCGAGGGTGAAACCTCTAACAGAGCAGATCTATATTACAACAATTCTCAAGACAATCTTTATCATGCCCCCTACTCTTATTTAACTAATTCTATCTTCTAAAGAACATTCTAGAGGAAGATCTTTCTAGAAGTGGAAGCTTCTTTTAGGTCTTCTTACATTGACTTGTTCACGATTATTAAATAGGCCTTACTAACTAATGTCGACCTTTATTACATGGAAAATATATTTAGGCCTTATTAACTAATGTTTGCCTTTATTACATGGAAAATATATTATTCTATCTACGTGGGGGTTAGGTCCCTAACATGCCCTTCCCCTTAAAAAAAGATATGTGTCCTCAAGGCTTAAGATGAGGAAAATGTTGCAAAATGGTAGTCGATTCCCAGGTGGTAGCTTCTGGTGGAGAATCCTTCCAATGAACCAAAAATTTCTTGATGGTGCGTTGATGGAGACAACACTCTCTCTAGTCTAATACGACTTGTGGTTGCAAGCAAATGGAACCTTATTCATCCAACTCTAGTAAGCTAGTCTAGGTGTGGCATTTGGTGCCAATCACTTTCTTCAGGAATGAGACATGAAAAATAGGATGTATCTTTTAGTGACTGGGTAAAGTTGATTGATAGGCCATTGGCCCCATGCGTTTGATAATAGTATAAGCACCATAAAAATTTGTTTCAAGTTTATGACACTGCTGAGCTTTGGGTGAAGTCTGCTTGTATGGTTGGAGGTGAAGAAACACCTAATCCACTTCAGAAAATTGACATTCAGAACGACTTTGATCTGTATGTTGCTTCATGTGATTTTGATCCATTACCAAATTGTCTTCAAGAGTACAGAGAATTTTTATGCAGATGGTAAGATTACGATCAACTTCCTGAACTTTGGAGACACCCGAAATGTATCAAAGAACCAATGGTGGCTTTTGTCCGTAGACTTCTTCAAAAGGTGTCATGCGAGTGGCAGTATGATAAGTGGTGTTGTGCCACCATTTGGCTAGGGGTAACCATTGAACCCATCGATATTGTCTACCAGACGCAAAACACCTCAAATATGTTTCCAAAAACTTGTTGACCACTTTCGTTTGGCCATCAGTCTGGGGATGATAAGTTGTGTTGAGATGTAATTGAGTTCCCTGGAGCCTAAATAGTTCTTGCTAGAAATTGTTAGTAAAAGTTGGATCATGATCTAAACCAATAGAATGAGGCATTCCGTGGATTTTGAATATATTATCCATAAAATTTTAAGCCATTGTGGATGTTGTGAACGGGTGTTGAAGAGCACAAAAATGAGCATATTTGGAAAGACAATGCACTTCCACCATGATGACTGACTTATTGACTGATTTAGGTAAGCCAACAATGAAATCCATGGAAATATATGTCCAAATAGTAGGTGGAAGCAAAAGTGGTTGGAGTGTACCAGCATATTTGACAATCTCACCCTTATTGCGTTGACATGTATCACATTTGGCCACAAAGGTGTGTATGTCCTCTTTCATACTGTCCTAGAAGAAATATCATTTTACCCTTTCATAAGTTTTGGTAAAACCTGAATGGACGATTGTAGGTGAATCATGAAATTCACATAGCACATTGGGTTTAAGGGCCGAATTTTTGCTTAAATACAAGTGACCTTTATAGCAAAACTCTTCAGTGTGCCAAGAGTACCCTAGAGCATATTGTGGATCTTCTTGAAGTTTTTGGATTAGGATGGAAATTTTGGGGTCTTGAAACAATTCTAGTCAAACATCTTGAAGCCAATCTGCTACAATGAATGAGAGGGAAAAGAGGGACCCTTCATCTTCATGTTTTCTGGAAAGAGCATCAGCCATCATATTTTCTTGGCCCTTCTTGTAAACAATCTTATAATCATATCCAAATAGCTTGGTCACCCATTTTTGTGGCTCTAAGGATGAAATTTGATGTTCCAGGAATTACTTGAGGATTTGATGATCTGTTTTAATTTGGAATCGTTGCCCCAATAGATAAGGGTGTCAGAGATCCATTGCATGAAAAATAGCCAACATTTCCTTTTCATAAATCGATTGGCCCAGGTGTCGGTATAACAATTGTTTGCTAGTGAAAGCCAAAGGTTGTCCATCTTGCATGAGGACTGCCCTGATTTCTCTACTGAATAATAGATTTTTAAACCCATGAAACCATGCAGACTTTAAGAGTTTTAGAGCGAGGCCAATTCTGCATAGCTTCAATTTTCTTGGGATCCACCCTTACACCATCCTTGCCAACAATATGACCCAAGTACTCAACTTTAGAGGCGCCAAAAGCACATTTAGATTGTTTGAGGAAAATTTGGTGCTTGGAGAGGAGATGGATAACTTGATCTACATGGGTGAGATGAGTTGGCCAAGTTTTACTATAGATGAAAATATCATCAAAGAAAACTAACACAAAGTGATGAAGGAAAGGATGAAATATGTGATTCATGAGGCTTTGAAAAGTGGAGGGGGCATTACAGATACCGAAAGGCATCACCAAGAACTCATAGTGGCCCTCATGAGTGTAAAATGCAGTCTTGGGGATGTCTTCCTCTTTCATATGTATCTGGTGATATCCCAAACTTAGGTCAAGTTTGGTAAACTATTGAGCCCCACTGAGTTCATCCAAAAGGTCATTTATTATAGAAATGGGAAATTTGTCCTTGATGGTAAGTTTTTTAAGGGCACGAAAAATCAGGAAACATGTGCCAAGTGCCTTCCTTCTTGAGGACCATGAAAACAAAGGAAGAATAGGGGCTAGTACTGGGACAAATAACACCCGCCTCTAACAATTCTTGGACAATTTTCTTAATTTCATATTTTTTAGCAAAGGGATGACGATAAGGGAGAACATTGGGTGGAAGACTGCCTGGGATTAAAGGAATGGAATGTTCATGGTATCCACGAGAGGGGGGAATTCCCTGGGGAGTTTAGAAAATAGTGGGATGGCAAGAAAGGATCGCTTGAAGGTCAGGTTGTACCAGGGTTGTCTCAACTGCTTGGATGGAATGGAGTTAGGAAATGATGTCATAATGACCTTTTTTGGGAAACTTTTCTATGCAATGGGAACCGATGATCTTTGGAGACCCTATTGTATTTCCTTGGAATTTTTATTTTTGTCCTTCTTGTTATAATTTTATGGTTAATTTCTTAATATCCGTGGTGATGGGGCCAAGAGTGCATAAGCATTCAGCACCAAGCACAATGTCACAACCACCCATGTCAATAGCAAACATGTGAGATTTCAGGTTATACTGACCAATTTGTAGGCGCACATTTTCAAAATTCCCCCCACATTTCATGGAACCACCATTGGAAATCATGATTTGAAAATTGTTGACAACACAGATATAGAAATTGACTTCTTGAGCAAGGCAGCAATGAATGAAATTATGAGTGTTGCCACTATCAACTAGGATGGTGAATTTCATGTGCTTAATGTAACCAATCAATTTGAGGGTGTGGGGTGTAGAAAAATCAGTGAGATCATTTAGTGAAATCAATGGTTCAAATTCAGGAGGAATAGAGGGCAGCGTAGGATCATCTATTTTGGGTAGATTTGCTTCAAGTGAAACCTCAACCTATTCATCAGAAACATTCTCTGAAATGGCCATAAAAAGTTTATTTTCTTTACACTTGTGCCCAAGAAAGTATTTAACATCACAATTGTAGCAAAGACCCTTGAGTTGGCATTCAACCATTTATGCCCATGTTAATTTTTGGACCTTGAGAGGAGGGGCCTGAGGAGCAAGCATGGTGGGTTTTGGGCTGGGAACAAAAATGGGTTTTCTTCTCTAGGCCAAGATGACATGGTGTGCCTCCTTGGAACGTTTAGTTTCTTCCAACCAAGTATGGGGGTGATCCATAATGACCCAAGATCGGATTTCATCCTTGAGGCCATTCATAAAGCATTCTCAGAAGAAAGCATATATCATGCCCTCTGTGTGGAAATCCAAGTGCTCAAAGGTAATAATCAAATATTCCATTGTTTCGGATTGTTTCAACTTGGTTAGGCGTACAAAATGGTGGGTGTATGTGTCAAAGCATTCATACAACTCTGCAACAAATTGTGACCAATCAACATACCCTTGGTGTGCATTTAGATGTCATTGCCACCATTTCCATCATTCTGAATCTAAATAGAGAAATACATAACGAAGCTTGGTTAATTCATCAGTGATACCATGTGGGGAGAAATAATGTTCCATTTGAGTAACCCATGCTTGTGGATCTGAGCCATCAAATTTTTTTACCTTGACTCTAGGAAGATGGGGGTCACGAGGTATGGAGTTGGAATGAGAGTGTAGAGGCTAGTTGGAGTCAACACCTTCAGTATAGAGAGGTCGGTAAGAGGAGGAAGGACCCTGGAATTTGTTCATGAATTGGTGTAGAGTGGAATGGACTTCGGCAATTTGGCTACTAAGTTGTTCTTGGATAAGGTCCATTTTTGCATCAATGGTCGAAATGTCCTTATTTACTTGGGCCTGAAGGTAGTAAGGTCAATACTCAGTTTTTGATTGGTTTCTTCTTGGCAAGTGGGAGCCATGAGGGTATGAGAGTTGGGTCCATGGAAAAAAAGAAGACAAGTGATATATACCACTATGATTAGGGTAGCAAGAGGAGACTAATAGGATAAGTGGGGAATAAGGGTGTCGTGAAGCATATGGGTCCACGGGGTGAAAAAAAGGTAAAAATGGTAGGTATGAAAACTATTAGTACGAAAAGAGGAATCCAATGGGGCAGGTCTCAAATAAGGGTGCAGGAAAGCCCCTGATTTTTTTTTTGTATATATTTACTCCTACAGAGATATACTCCAATCTAAATAATATTATAGTGTCAAAATGCCAAAATTCTTAACAAGAAAAAATGTGTAGTAATTTTGCAACCAGAATGCAGGAGGCAAGGTTGCACAACAATAAATCTTGTATGTTCCTTTTCTTTCACGTTTTCAACCCAAGGGTTATGATTTCCATGGTTCCTATAGACAAGGATTTTCCCTGTGTTATAACTCTCTGATATATGTGCGGGGTCAAACAGTAGTACTCGGCCCAATATCTCAGGGCACCAACTAAGGAGGCTAAACTATACCCTTAGATGTACTACCCAACTTCCTAGATACTAGAGATTATCTTCCTGAGTCATGTTCTCGATGGCACTATAGCAGTCAGGCGGTCGATCGGTTGATCTATAGTGGGTTTCAAGATACCTAGGCTAGTCCATATACAGGTGTTGTCTAATGTGCTACCACTCGAAGGGGTACCAATAGGGGTTACAAGGGTGTCCAATAATGTGATCTTAAACACCTCTTGTATTTCCTACACATATGCTTCCCTGACCATAGATTTATGTGTTGAACAATAGATCATTATAGTTTAAAGACGTTGGAACACATCTCTACCCTGCAAAAAAATTAACCCACAATTCCTGCCAAGGAAAGTGCTCTGATACAATTTGTAAGATACCATATGTAATATAATATGCAGAAACATGAATATTCAACAAATATAAATGGAACAACAAAATATGAGAAGAGCAACACCATATATAATACCTTTATTCAAAGAAAGCAATGTTCACTTGCCTCTTCGAGGGGGCAACCTCCAGTAGAGTAGAGATTTATCACAATAATTCTCAAGATAGGCTTGTTCATGCCTCCTACTCTTATTTATACTAATTCTATCTTCTAAAGAACATTCTAGAGGAAGATCTTTCCAAAAGCATAAGCTTCTATTAGGTCTTCTTACATTGACGTGTTTGCATTTATTAAATAGCCCTTACTAACTAATGTTGGCCTTTATTACATGGAAAATACATTTAATCCTTATTAACTAATATCAACTTTTATTACATGGAAAATATATTATTCTATCTACGTGAGGTGTTAGGTACCTAACACATATGGAACACAGGACATGTCCTCTTCCTCTTCTTGTCTCTTGAGACACTAATCCACACATAACTTTAGACCTATAGGACTAAGAACCTTGACTGGTTTACATTCCTGCATATTAAACCTTTGCAATATTATTTTGATATATTTCCTCTAATTTAACCAGAGTTTCATGTTTGCCCGGTCTCTTTTAATTTCCATGCCCTAAATGAAATTTGCAGCACCAAGATCTTTCATGTCAAATTTAGAGGAAAACTGAGTTTTCACATACTAGATCATCTCCTTGTTGTTTCCTATGAGAAACATATCATCCACATACAAGACCAAATAAATAAGATGATCACCAATTAATTTGAAATACACACAGTGATATGCTTTTCTCCTTGTGAAGCCAAGTCCCAACATATAAGTATCAAACTTTTTATACCACATCCTTGGTGATTTCTTTAACCCATACAAGGACATTTTCAGCTTGCATACTGGCTCCATAATTCCCTTCAGAGCAAATCCTTTTGGCTCCTTCATGTAGATTTCTTCTTCCAGATACCCATGTAGAAATGTTGTCTTCACATCCATCTATTCTACTTCAAAATCAAACACAACAGGGATAAATAAAATAAATATAATAGAAGTTAACTTAGAAACAGGAGAAAAAATATCACCAAAGTCAATTCCCTCAACATGTGAATAACCTTTTGCTACTAACCAAGCTTTGTATTTCTCCACTTTGTCTTCTACATTCAGCTTGTTTTTAAACACCCATTTGTGCCAATGGGATTTATTCCAGTCGACAACTCCACTAGATCCCAAGCCTCATTCTTATCCAAGGTTGTCATTTCTTCAACCATGGCCTTTTTCCATAGTTTTACATCATTTGAATCCACTACCTCCCTAACAGTTCTAGGATCATCATCAATAACAGACAAAGAAAAATTTGAATAGAAATCAAGTTGAGTATACCTTTCTGGTTGCCTTCTTTCCCGAACTGATCTCCTCAATACTTGAGTATGAGGATCTCCTTCTTTTGATTCGTGTTCTTCTATAGAGTCTGATTCATCATCCTTCAACTCAAACTCTATTTTCTCTCGTTCTTTCTTCCTTGGTAGGACTTCTTGTTTGACAACATATTTGATTTATCTAAATACCACATCTCAACTATACACTACCTTCTTAGTTTATGGGTTCCAAAAATGATAACCTTTCAAACCATCTTTACACCCAATAAATATACACTTTTCATCCTTTTTATCTAGCTAACTCATGTTTTCCTTTGGAACGCGAACATAGGCCTCACAGCCAAATACCCTAATATGTGTAAGAGAGGGTTTCTTACCAGTCCATGTTAGAAAAACAGGATCGCGGAGCAATAAAATAAAACAAATGCGGAAACAGAACACAGAAGATACACAATACAAGAGAGACACAGATTTATGTAGTTCACCCAGTGTGGGCTACGTCCACCAGAGAAATTGCCAGGTCCTTCCTTTATTATTATCCAGCGAATGAAGGGATACAACCTACAGCAAAACCCGCTATAACTTCCTCTTCTTTGTCTCACAGTCTCCTCTCTCATAATACAATATTCGCCATCAATCATAGCCGCAATACATTTCCCTCATAAAAGAGGGTTTCCTTCTAGGGCAAAAACCCTAACATAATCTCTACCATTAGATCTGTGACCTTATAATGAACGGTCTAGATTTCCAATGAAATTACAATATACATTTACAAGGCAATTTTTCCCTTGGGGGCTTCGCCCCCGAAACCTCGCTGGGGGACCGCTTAACCCCAGACCCCCCAGCTGTGGGGATAGCCCCCCAGGACCCCGTAGAGGGGGTACCCCCCCTCTGCACTCCCCCGCGTGGAAGAGTGTACATACTTCTGGGGTGTAAATACTTCATGGGGTATAAACATGGCTGAAAGCAAGGACCTCTCAATCAGGAAGATAATCAAGCTCCACAACCAACAATCTCCCACTTGGAGACTGATCTCAACAACTCCACCACTGTTGTATATGATGGAATCTGAACCTNGAACTCAGTTTCTCCCTGGTTACTCCCTTTGTTAACATGTTTGTAGGATTTTGGCTAGTGTGTATCTTTTCCAACTTCAAATGTCCATCTTCCAAGGAAGATCGTATGAAGTGGTACCTCAACTGTATATGCTCAGTCTTCGAATGGAAGGCTGAGTTCTTTGCAAGGTGAATGGCACTCTGACTGTCACAGTACAACCTGTTGTTCTCCTGCTTCTTACCTAATTCCTCCATAAACCTATGTAACCAAATCATCTCTTTTCTAACCTCTGTAGCAGCAACATACTACGCCTCTATTTGAGAGAAGTGCAACATAACCTTTAGGTTGAAATCCAACTACTTGTTGTTCCACCTATAGTAAAACATATCTTGTGGTGCTTCTCCTTTGTCTTTATCACCCGCCATGTCTGAATCAACATATCCCTATAGAAAGTGTTTGAACCTCAAAACATAATGCATGAGTAGTAGTACCTCTCAAATGCGAGAATACTTTACTACCTCCCAATGTTCTTTACGGATTGTTCGTATACGCTCACATCTCCCACTGCATTTGCAATATCCGGTCTTGTGCAACCATTGCATACATCAAAGGCACCAACTTCACCCGATGAATAAGGGACCACGGACATGTATTATATCTCCTTATGTGTCTTGGGACACATTTCCCTTGGATAATTTGAAATGGTTATTAAAGGTGTACTAGCGGTTTGCATTACGCATTTTTAAACCTCTCCAACACCTTTTCTTTGTACTCACCCTCGAACAATGTCAATTTGCGATTTTTTACGTCTCTTGTTATTCTCATGCCAAGGATTTTATTTGCGACACCCAAATCCTTCATGCATGAATGAATTGGCTAATTTCTTCTTGAGCATTTATATTACGCATATTAGACCACCGCAACAAACATGTCATCTACATACAATAGCGAGATAATGAAGCTTCCATTTCTAGCCTTTTAAAATAAACGATTATTGACGAGAATGACATCTACTATAACCTTGATTACGTCGCCAAACTGTCAAATTTCAAATACCACTAACTTGCTTGGAGTTACCTTTAAGCTCGATACGGTTGTTAGAAAAAAGGGACCGTGGAGAAATAAAATAAAACAATCGCGAAAACAAAACCACTGAAGATACACAATATAAAGAGACTTATGGGTCCCTAAGTGGTTCACCGATTGACGAACTCACGATCCACCGGAAATTAATGGAGGTCCTTCCTTTATTATTATCCAAACCAAATGAAGGTATACAATATCTGATAAAAACCGATTGTAACTTCTCTTCTTTTTCTCTCCACCGGTCCCTACAGCAAAACCCGTTGTAACTTCCTCTTCTTTCTCTCACAGTCTCCTCTCTCAGAATACAATATTTGCCATCAATCATAGCCGCAATACATTTCCCTCATAAAAGAGGGTTGCCTTCTAGGGCAAAAACCCTAACATAATCTCTATCGTTAGATCTGCGACCTTATAATGAACGGTCCAGATTTAAAATGAAATTACAATATACATTTACAAGGCAATTTTTCTTTCAGGGGCCCGCTTGCCCCCAGACCCCCCCGCTTGCCCCCAGACACTCTTCTGCACTCCCCCGCGTGGAAGAGTGTACATACTTCTGGGGTGTAAATACTTCATGGGGTATAAACACGGCTGAAAGTAAGGACCTCTCAATTAAGAAGATAATCAGGCTCCACAACCAACAATCCATAACTCATGTGAAGTCTTGTCATCCAGTGTTGATGAGGGTGATCAATTGACCAGGTAACATGCAGTACCCACTGCCTCTTGTAAATGTGTTGAACATGAACATAATATATATAGCTAGCAAATGACATGCACAATTTGTAGAAAAACTATGAGAAAAGAGAAGAAGGAGAGAAAGAATGGAAGAATTCTCATTAACCAAATGAATGAATGATAATTTACACATGATATACTCTATATAATTCAACTAATGTGCATTGGAGGAGAATCCAATGCACCATAGTGGTGGTCTAGAGTGATCTGGACACACACCAGTAGTTACGGGAGTAAACTGCCACCTAGTCTAGTCTCTCGGGCAGTTACAGGAGTGAACTGCCACCTAGTCTAAGTTAACTAGTCTCTTAGTCTTTAGTTAACTGACTAAAATAGAGTGAAGTGAGGAGGATATTAGGGAATCATGAGTAATGTTCTATTTTGGTGATGATCCCATGGACAATGCGCATTAGTTGGTGATGATCCCAATGTTGCATGGTGATAATCCCAATGTGGCTTCTAGGCTCCACTAAACTGATCAAACTAAAGTGTGAACTAAAGAGAATATTATCCTAGAGGAATATTCTCCCTAAACTATAGGAGACTAAATAATGACTAATAAACATAGGGAAAACCTTAGGAAAAATAAATCCTAGGTGTGTGTGAAGTATCTCCAACACCTCTGCCCAGAATTCCTATCCTAACATAACACCACTGAGCATGCACCTTGCTTCTTCCATCAGCGTCATGTTCATCCTTTATGCAACTTCATTATGTTGAGTTGTATATAGATTAGTCTTCTTACTTGCTATACCGCACTTCTTACAGAATTCTTCGAATTCATTTCCATAGAACTCTACGCCATTATTTTTCCTCAACACCTTAATTATTTTATCTATTTGATTCTCAACAATAGCCTTAAACTCTTTAAACTTATAAAATACTTCAGATTTCTTCCTGAGGAAATACATCCAATTATTCCTCAAGAAGTCATCTATAAATGAGACATAGTACATAGGTTTTCCCAGTGATGGAACCGACACAGGTCCAAACACATCACTATGCATCAACTATAAAATTGTATCTACCCTCACTACACTAGAGGGGAATCTTACCTAATTTTGCTTCCCATATATACAATGTTCACAGAAATCAAAATCCAAAGAACATTTAAGCATGCCTTTAACCGTACCTTTACCATGTAGTAGTCGAAATCCCTTCTCTCCGATATGCCTCGGTCTTTGATGCCACAACATAGACTTTTCTCTAGAGACTACAGGAGTTTTTTCTACGTTAGCTCCAATGTTAGAAACAATGGAATTATTACACCCATCACTAATAGTGCTTCCATGCATCTTATACATAGTTCCAATCTGAACTCCCTTTAGTAGCACCATTGCTCCTCGAACCATCCTGCAGTTTTCTTTCTCAAACATTGGTTTTACCCTTGCATCATCCATTTTGCTTATAGAAATAAAAATTTTGTCCAATCCTGGGATGTGAAAAACACCAGGAAGTGTTCTAATCCTTCCATCCATGAGATTCAACTTAACTTTTCCTCATCCTATGATTTTTGTTGTCGATTCATCGCCTAGGAAAACATCACCTCCATCATACCTTTCATATTCATAGAACCACTCCCTGTGGGGAGTCATATGAAAGGATGTGCCTGAGTCAACCATCCATGCCTCATGATCTTCATGTGTGCTTGAATTTTTGTTAATGAAATTTTGGAAGGCTAGAATTTTTGTTAATGAAATTTTTAAGATTGCATGGTGTACCGAGAAAGATAATATATGATCGAGGATCGGTATTCACTAGACATAGCGAAGCCAATCCGCATACTGGACCATCACACTCAACAGCTACGACATCGATTGGTCAATCAAGTCAAGCTCTAGTGGGACAGTTATAGTCCACATTCTGCCACTTGGGAGGACGAACATCAAATGTGTCAGCAGTTTCCATATTTTGTTTTGAAAGCTAGATTGATAGATTAGCAGCAGCTATATTTATTGTTTTCATTGTTAGATTGTACAAACTTCGTGTAGAAGTTTAAAACAATAGGGGGTGTGTATCTAACATCCAGATTTCACTGACCACATTATCATAACACTTATTTATTCTTTGAGGACACTTGTGTGCAAGTGATCTGACTAAACATGGTACTATATGATTAACTGATTTGGTTTATGAGTTAAATTTTATCCTATGATTGAGTATTGAAATTTTGATATGTTATTAATATTGATGTATAACAATGACATGTATTATGATGAGGTTTCTTTAGTGTGTTGGAAACATGACAAGATGCCAATGTTGAAGGCATCGACAGAATACCTTGGACTCCGGATTGATTCAAGGAGTGAACTATTGACTTTGATTATGAGTACTTGATTTATTATGCATGTATTATGATGATGATTTCAGTTATGGATTTCATGTATAAGAGTTATTAATATTAATTTTGTCAATGGATGTAGGCATGTTAACTCTTGTTAATCTGACTCACATATGGAGTAAAGGGGTCATACACAGATATCAAATAGATTAGGGAGAGGTGTGGCAGTGTCCCTGTCACCGCCTAATAGCATTCCTGTTGTGACCTGAATGGAAGCTTAACGACTACCTTGTTCCTAAGGGGTTCACGATTTCATGAGGGAAGACTAAGACAGTCACTCACGAGGATTTATGAGGAGTACACAATAAGGCAGATTATGTATTCATCAGTAATCCCTTCGTCTCACACAAGGTCAAAAAGTGGAGTATTGACTCCAAGCGTCAGACAACTTCCAAACTAAATCAAAGCAAACAACAGAAAGAATGGTGATTGACACCCTTGGAGCAAGTTTGTGTGTATTGAAGGGCACGTCGCATGAATAAAATTATTAAGTTAATAAAAATCTAGAAGACCATGGAGAATAAAATGAATGCTTAGAACTGTTAGAAAAAAGAATATAAATTATATTAATTTATAAACCAGAAACATGATAAAATCTAACTCTAATTGTTTATGCCTAAATAAATTTTATAGTAATGGATCTAAGGGAAATTTAGACTAAATAAAAACTAGTAAAGAGAGAATAAAAATTTAAGACATGTGCACAATGTGTGCATAAAATTAATAAAATAAATTTTTAATTAAAATAAATTATTTCATGTGGAAAGGTGGAGTCAACATAGAGTTAGAATCCTAAGTCAAACTAGACTCTAAATCCTAACTAAGAGAAGAGCCCTATTCAAACTCCAACATTAAATTAGTTAGGAGACGCAATGAAGGAGAAATTGGGGAACTGAGAGACAACTAGGAGAAAATCTAGGAACTAATTGTGGAGGTGAGGAAAATTTTCAAAAGAAATATTTAATTAAAAAGAAATAAACATGTGGAACTTGAGGGAAGTGTGACATGTGTTGGGGGTGAATAATCTCTAAATTAATTATTAAAAATTATCAAATTATGCATAAAATGACAAGTGTCAATGTATAAATTCTTCTAAAAAGAAGGGAGAAGAAGGAGTAAGGGACCTTATTGTCGCATGACTGAAATGTTGTCAAAACTTCTTCTGAATAGTTTTCTTGTGTGAGTTGAGTTACAAGTTTTGCATAGGAGGTGGAAGCCTCTCCTTGCGAGGGCAATCTTGAGCTAGCCATAGATCTGAGATTCTGTGTGTGGCCCCTTTGGGGCTCGGGGGGCTAAGGGGGGAGAAGAGTACCCCTAGCGTTGGCTTGGAGGTACCGACGAAGTCGTCTTGATTAGCAAACAGAGAAGGATATTGCACAAGTTTCCAGATTGAAGATCATCATCATATATCATTCTCCTTATGGTTACGTCATTTAATTGTTTTCAATATTTATTGTTTAAATAGAAAATATTTGAATATGTATATCGACTATTTATGGACCAAATGTTCTTGGGTAATGAAATCACAATTCCTGTAAAATTCTATATATTTCCTGTAAAATTTGTTACTCATGCAGATACTGGATCTCTAGGTATGCATAAAGGCATTGTCATAGATTTGTTTCTTGAAAGATCTGATATATCATTTCTTACTTTTCCAGTTCTCGTTTCTTTTAATTTTACATATTGTATATCTAATATTTGCATCGATTCTGAAAGGGCCGATAAAATTGAAATTGTCGTGTATTTCAAAGATTTGGAGAATTCCCCAACTGCACAGATGTTGCTCATAATTTCACTAACTACTTTAACCTGGTAATCTTCTTTGGTGGAGTCCTTTATAATATCGGGGCTTATAGATAATTTCTCAAGATTTCTCAATGTAGCAATTCAGAGAACTTGTCTTCTTTAAAATTGTCTTCACGAAATCATCCATCAATGGTGGGGATTACAAGGTGATATAAATGTAAACAATTGGGTCATTTTTCTCAGTCTTGTACAAACCATAGTCTTACATAAGTGGGAAGTAATCATTATGAGCTTATACTCTCATATCTTATTTTGCAAGAAGCTCAAAGAAATTCCAGATAATGGAAATTGCTAAAATGAAATAGAAAGAACAAAAAAATATAAATTCAAGTCAGACAAGTTAATGCGTGAGTAAAAATCCTTATTGAGATAGAATGCAATGCATGAAGAAGCAAGTGATGAAAGCATGGCTTGGGAGGACCATTGATTAAATCCTTGGTCCACATATGATCTGGGATCTTTTCATCGAGACTTATAAATAATTGTATTAAATGAGCATAAATTAAAGTGCACCATTAAAGAAGGGAAAACTTAAAATTGAAGAGACATAAGCATCAAATCTGAACACAAAAACTTAATAACGGAGTTCGTCCCTGGTGGACTATGCCTTCAGGTCCTGCTCTCAAATGGGTAGGCTCTTTCATTAAATCAACAAAATAATTTGACAAATACATGAATATACATCATTTTGAAATCAAGTTGCAGAAATAATGCTCAGATCAACCAAAAAAAAAAAAAAAAATCACCACTCGATTCGTGGCATTGAATTACCCAAAAATGATTGTCTCCACGCTCCAATCCGACTTTGGCACTCTCATGCCCAAGAGAAATTTTGTCTTCGTTTTCGTGCCCTCTGCAACCTACAATTATGACAAACTATGCCTCATAATCCGTGCTCGTGGTCGTACGATACGGTCGTGCCTCCCCCTTTGGCTCTGGGCGGATTTTTGTTCTTAAGTAATGACGTCGGCGGATATACCAAGCAACACCATGTGGTGCATTGGTTATGGCAGATTTGTTAAAGCGTTGGGTTAGGCGGGGATTCCGGGGTCGAATCCACTGGACTACATTTTGGGTGTTGGTTTATGTGTGTGTGTGTGTGTGTGTGTGTGTGTGTTTTGATATAACCATTGGTTGCTCTGCTAACTATAGTGATTCTGCTATCGAGCTTCCACCATTGGCTAACATTGGCGTGGTCTGCCAGATTTGGCGGACATGCCATATCCTTCTTTATTAAAACCAAATTTGTTCACGGGTCAACATTGAACATTTTCCGGGCTACCACGTGTTGCCTGATGATTGAGCCATGTGGCAGCCATTGATACGCCCACCTGTATGCTAACGTGTTTCCCAGTCATTCTATACTGACACATGGTGCTTCTCAGATGGCGCCACGTGGTGTCTCTTGGGGGTGACACATGGCACTTTTCTATTGGTCCACATGGACCCCTGAAAATTCCAATGGCAGCTGACACGTGGTAGCCTTTAGTGCTGCCACATGGCATGTTGACATCAGCATCTTGTACGATGACATAACCCTGCCCTGTCATCTACTGACGTCAGTAGTACGGATGATGATGTGTCCCCTGTTGAATGGCCATGTTTGACCACAACTTTGACAGCGAATATATTTCAAACTGTAACTTTATTTGACGAGTCGTTTGCATCGTTAGAAAGCTTGCGACATGATCTTCGCGATCATCCTATTTTCACTGAGTTTTTGGAACTTTTATTTTTTTTCCCTTTCTTTGTCTGTTGGAGCCATTCTAAGCGTTCTAAGTTGCCTCTATGAGTTATGAGTTATTCTTAGCCTCCTCTGGATCCTTTTTGGATCATTCCTTCCCACTGAGAGATTTTTGGAGCACCAAAAGCTTTCATCAATCAACTGGTAAGTGAGGGAAGAGTCCCCTCACTTTGTCCTTCTCGATCCACTTTGGCTTGCTTGGATTTGTGCCTTTTAAGCCTACTCGAAGATAATCAACATCACCCTTGTGTGAATTCCTCATCCTCCTGTCCAAGATGATATCTTCCTGTAGCTCATCCAAGTACTTAGGTGCAAACTCATCAACTGATGGCATTGAAACTTCCTCATCTTGATCCATGATCATGGGAGGCTCAAAAAGTTTCAAGTTCTCAATGTTCACAACTGAGTATATCTTCATACAAGGTGGAAGATCCAGACAAAAATCATTGGCACCTCTCTTCTCTAAGATAGTGAAGGTTCCATAATGAATGGGCTTGAGTTTCTTTCCTTCACCCTTCAATCTCTCCTTGTTGATGTGAAGCCATACCCGGTCTCCAACCTGGAACTAATGATCAACCCTGTGCTTTTCATGCTGAGATTTATACTATGCTTGACTTTTCTCCAACTGTTCCCTGACTGCCTGGTGTATCTATTGAATCCTCTGGATGAACTTGTGGGCTCCCTTTGTTCGTTCTTCATTTACATCGGTATCTCTCTTGTACATCAAGTCCAAAAGAAGCTTTGGTAAGTTCCCAAAACATGTCTCAAAAGATGAAATCTGAGTGGATGAATGTAAAGCTCGGTTGTATGCATGTTGTACATAGGTTATATGTTCATCCCATACCTTGGATGCTTGTTGCAGTAGCCTCGAAGAAAAAGTACATTGCTCGGTTTACCACCTATGTATGTCCATCGATCTGTGGATGGAAAGCAATGCTCCTCTTCAATTTGGTGTCCATCATTCTCCACAAGCTTGTCCAAAATTCCCCAAGGAATCGAGTATCTCGATCTGAGATGATAGATGTGGGTAATCCAAAGTGAACCCAAACATGCTGAAAGAAGAGATTAGCAGTCTTCTTAGCAGTGATATGATTTTTACAAGGCATCAAGATACACATCTTGTTGAACCTATCCACTACAACATACAAATAATCATGACCCCCTTTGGTCATGGGTAAACCCCCTACAAAATTCATGGATATACTTTCCCATGGACAGGATGGAACAGGAAGTGGTGAGTATAGCCCCAGTTTTCTATTAGAGTGCTTACAAGTAGAACACATCACACACCGCTTTACATATTTAGTTACAATCGCTTTCATTTGAGGCCAATAACAAAACCTCTACAAATGAGCCATAGTTTTTCCTACCCCAAAATTCCCAAACACAAGAGAAGTATGAGCTTCTCGTATTACACAGACTCGTTCACTTGTAGGAATACATAACTTCCCAAGATGGTAAAGTAACTTTCCCTGCAGATAATAGTTCTCTACATGTGCACCAAGGGTTAGCTTCGTATATACTTCTTTAAAATCTTCATCGATGTCATATTGTTCTATATAGCTATCATGAGATAAAGAAGTATTCTTCAAAATAATAGAAGCAGCAATAGGAGGTCTAGAAAGCATATTAGCTACCTTGTTACTTGTACCCTTTTTGTACTTGATTACAAAGTGAAACTATTGTAGAAAACCCATCCATTTGTAGTGTCGAGATTGTTGCAATTTGGTTTGTGCTTGAAGATACTGTAAGGGTTGGTGATCTGTGTGTATAATGGTTTCCTTCCCTAACAAGTAGTGCTTCCATTTCTTTACACTCTGGACTAATGCATACAACTCTTTATCATATGTAGGATAGTTAACAACAACTTGGTTAAAAGTGTCAGAGTGGTAACAGATAGGCTTATGATATTGCATTAGTACTACACCCATGGCGTATCCACTGGCATCTGTCTCGATCTCAAAAGGTTGGTGAAGATTTGGCAGTGCTAATATTGGTGCGGTATTGATCTTTCCCTTCAAAGTGTCGAAAGTTTTTTGTTGCTTTCCTTTCCACTGAAAAGTGTTCTTCACACTGGTTATGGCATGCAGAGGAGCTTCTATGAAGGAGAAGTTGGGAATGAGTCTCCTCCAATACTGGACTGCACCTAAGAAGCTTTGAACTTCGGTTACACTTTTTGGCTCAGTCCAATTTACAATTACATCAAGTTTGGAAGGGTCAATTTCCAATTGTCCTCCTCCTACAATATGACCTAATTATACAAGTTCAGTCTTGCCAAATTCACATTTAGACAATTTTACATGTAACTTTTCCCTTTGCAAATCATCCAATACTTGCTTTACATACCTCACATGTTCATCCCAAGTCTCTCTAAAAACAAGAATGTCATCTAAATATACAATCACAAAGTCATCTATGAAAGGCCTGAATACATCATTCATCACACACATGAAAGTTGTCAGAGCATCACAAAGCCCAAATGGCATAACCAACCACTCAAACAATCCCTATTTGGTTTTAAAGGTGGTTTTCCATGCATCATGTTCTGCGACTCTGATTTGATGATATCACCGTGATTTTATTTAAGGCCCGATAATCGACACACATTCACCATGTGCCATCTTTCTTTGGCACCATCACGATCGGAGAACCATAAGGAGATGAATTGGGCCTTATGACCCCTTGATCCAGTAAGCCATGTACCTGCTTTTTTATCTATGTCATCTCCACAACTGACATCTTGTACATGCCCACATTAGGAAGAGGAGAATCTTGTTGAAGATGCATCTCATGTTGGATTTCCCTCTTAGGAGGTAAATCATTTGGTTCCTGAAACATATCATCATACTTAGAAAAAATATCAATTAATTCATGTTTATGAGATGGATCACACCCTTGGAAAACGTCGGATGTCCCGACATCTTTCTCCTGACAACCATGAGTTCATATATCTTATTAGTGTTTATGAGTCTTTTCATTTTTCCTGCACTAACAAGTGTTGCATTTACCCTCATGATGTGAGCTCTAACAATATATTCCACTCCCCCCTTAGTAAGGTGGTATTTGTTCTCATGTCGAAAGAAGACTGCTTTTCTATCATAAATATAAGGACTTCCCAACACTATGTCACGTATATCAAGCGGTACAACATCCAAATCAACTTCATCAATCAATTTTGAAGCAACAGCAAATCTGATCCTACATTGTTTAGCGACATTAAGTTTTGCTTTGTCACATACTCAGCCAAGAGGATAAGGTTTCGGATGTGGTTTCGTTTCAAGACCCATTTTCTTGATAACTGATTCAGATATTAAGTTTACTTGGGAACCTGGATCAAATAGTGTATCTATCTTAGTATGTTTAGATACAACTCTTATGTGAAATAACTCATTCCTCTTTCGTACATCAACATGAGATTCATCATTGGAACTAGAACTAGCATGAAGAGAATCTTTACCTTGTACTCCAACTGTTGTGATCTTTCCTTCATCTCCTGAATTGGAACCAAGATCTTGTTGTACCGTAGCAACGGTATTTGTCTTCCCCTTTCCACCGAACTGTTTCGGTTTCTTTTCCGGATGCAGCTTCCAACAATGTTCCTCATCGTGACCACTCTTCTTGCAATCAATGCAAGATGATTTTCCTCCTTCTCTCGTCACTGTAGCGGTCTTCTTATCCTTCCTTTTAAACCTCTTAAAAGTCTTCTGTGCGAAATTGGAAGGTTTCTTTGTGGGATCTTATTGAACATGTTTCCCCCTATTCTCAAGGTGAGTGACTTGCACACAAACTTTGTCAAGACTAGTGGGGTTAAACAAGAGCAAAGTATGTCAAATATAACTATGAAGTGAGCCAACATACTTCATTAACGTCTCATAAGAATCCAAAGAAATGTTCAATGCAAGAGCTTTCTTCCTAAATTCTTATGTGAAACTTTGTACAGTTTGTCCTTTACTTTGCCTTAAAGTTTGTCATTCCTTCATTGCTTTATGTAAATATCATAATGGATAAAATTGCTTCCTTATCGCTGATTTAAATTTTGACCATGAAGAAAGAAGCTTACCACACTTACTTTCTTCCTGAATCTTGCTCTCCCACCATACAAGAGCAGTGCCTTCCAACCGAAGAGAAGTCAGTTGCACTTTAACTTCCTCTTCATCTATATGTTGGACACGGCAATACACTTTAACCTGTCGGATCCAATTATCTATATTTTCAGGATTAGCATATCCATTAAACATAGGTAAAGCAAATCTTACATCAAGCTTTAATAATAGTTTCTTAAAAGAGGCTTTATGGCTAGAATGATGAGAATGCTCAGAGGAAGAAGAACTAGAAATCAAAGGTGAAGATGGAGGCTCAGGAGGATCTCCTCCAGCCCCTTGGTTTACTAAAGCATCATCATCTACATGTGCTTTATTTGTCTTCCCTTTCTTCTTCATCCTCTTCTCGTAATCTCCATACATTCGCTCAACCATTTATGACATGCGATAAAAGACCATGTGAAATTTTTTCTCCTGTTCATCACGATTGTCCTCTTCTGCCATTTTCTTCCTTCTAGATACATGACCAACTTCGGGATTGAAAGTCTTTAGATTTCTTTCACCCTGCTTATGCTTGGCCCTAGTAAGCATTCACACTCAACAATTCAATTCAAAGACGACTACTCTGATACCAACATGATCCGGAATATTTTCATCGAGACTTATAAAGAATTGTATTAAATGAGCATAAATTAAAGTGCACCATTAAAGAAGGGAAAACTTAAAAATGAAGAGACATAAGCATCAGATCTAAATGTAAAAACTTGATAATGGAGTTCGTCCCTAGTGGACTACATCTCCGGGTCCTGCTCTCAAATGGTAGGCTCTTTCATTAACTCGGCAAAAGAATTTGGAAAATACATGAATATACATCATTCTGAAATCAAGCTGTGGAAATAATGCTCAAATCAGAAAAACAAAAAACATCACCACTAGATTCGTGGCGTCGAATTACCCAAAAATGATTGTATCCATGCTCTGATCCGACTCTGGCACTCCCAGACCCAAGAGAAATTTTGTCTCGATTTACGTGCCCTCTGCAACCTACAATTATGACAAACTATGCCTCGTAATCCATGCCCACGGTCGTACAGTGCGATGGCGCCTCCCGCTTCATCTCTAGGTGGATTTTTGTTCTTAACTAATGACGCCGACAGATATACCAAGAAACACCATGTGGAGCCTTGGTTATGGCAGATTTGTTAAAGTGTTGGGTTAGGCGGAGGTTCCGAGGTCGAATCCACCGGACTCCATTTTGGGTGTTGGTTTATGTGTGTGTGTGTGTGTGTGTGTGTGTGCGTTGATATAACCGTTGGCTACTCTGCTAACTATAGCAATTCCATTATCAAACTTCCACCATTGGCTAACATTGGCGTGGTCCTCTAGATTCAGCGGACCCGCCATATCCTCTCTTTTTTAAACCAAATTTGTTCACGGGTCAACATTGAACATTTCCCAAACTGCCACATGTCACTCGATGATTGGGCCATGAGGCAGCCACTAATACGCCCACTTGTACGTTGACGTGATGCCCAGTCATTCTGTACTGACACGTGGCACTTCACAGACAGTGACATGTGGCGTCTCCTGGGGTGCCATGTGGCACTTTTCTATTGGTCCACATGGACCCCTGAAAAGTCCAATGGTGAGTGACACGTGGTAGCCTCTGGTGCTACCACGTGGCATGTTGATGTCAGCATCTCGTACAATGATGTCACCCTGCCTTGTCAACTGCTGACGTCAGCAGTACAGATGATGATGTGTCCCCTTCTGACTGGCCCTGTTTGACCGCAACTTTGACCACGAATATCTTTCAAACCGTAACTCCATTTGATGAGCCGTTTACGCCGTTAGAAAGCTTGCGACGTGCTCTTCGCAATCATGATTTTTTCACTGATTTTTGGGAACTTTGAATTTTTGTCCTTTCTCTGTCTGCTGGAGCCATTATGAACGTTCTGAGTTGCCTCTATGAGTTTTGAGTTATTCTTAGCCTCCTCTGGATCTCTTTTGGATCAACAGATACGAGACTTAACAAGTGTTAAACCCTTTATTTCCCATTCTAAGTTTAAAATAAAGTTACTTTGAGACTAGGTAGAATCAATAAATTTATACATTCCTAAATTTATACATTCCTGATTGATAGTCTCACCTTTATTCATCTAACATAAAGAAGCCTTCAATAGCTAGTCCAATGGATTAATCCTTTATATTATTGTCTTCCATCTTTCAAAGACCTTATGTCAAACTTTAGCTCAGTCCAACAAATACAACAGAGGTCAGAATCCAAAAGCTTTAACCCTAACTATTGTACTGTTGTAGTTATTCAACTATATTATGGGAAATAAAACAACGTTTACCCATAAAAACAACACACAGGCTACCACCGCAGGTGTTATCTTTAGTGATACCTTGGATAAACAACCTGCAGGCTTTAACCGCAGATATTCTCTTTGGTGTTGCCTTGGATAACGACGGACGTTGGACACTTGGTGTGCACTTGTTGATGGACTTTAGTGATTATTGGAAGTTGATCGAGGGAAGTGTTTACCCGATAAGAGAAATATATAATATTCCATGGTCTACTAATTTAATAATG